>OMLP01032229.1:1519-16362 GCA_900302685.1 Spondyliosoma cantharus | reverse complement strand
TGTTGATTGTTTTTTTTTTTTTTTTTTTTTTAGCAGATAAGTTGCTTTTTAACTCTTAATTCTTTGGCCAAAATAATAAGCAACTTAACCTCCACAATTCACAATCTCAAAATGTCGACAACATTCAACTCCACTCACGCCCAGGTCCAGCAGCTTGTGGGTATATGTGTTTGATGACAGCGATGACCAGATACCACCAGCTTATCTTGCCAAGACCCCCATCCCACTGCGAGCGCTGGCTACAGGCAGGGACATCAGAGGTGAGGGGGAGGGAAAAGTTAAAGAGATAGCATCTATATCCTTCACTGGAGTTGGAAGCAAACATGTTATTTTCATTCGGATGTCCCACAACAGCAATTTCTGACATCTTCTCTGTGTACTTGCTTCATTGGCTTGCAACATTCCACAATGCACTTTTTCTCTCTGTCCGGCCAGGTGACTATGTTCTGAGGGATCCAGCTGGTGGACCTAGGGGCATGGTCAGGGTCATGTTAAAATGGAAGTACCCCTTCCAGCCATCGGTCGACACCGTGCTGGGAAGACAGGACAGAGCAATGGAAAGCACCGAGACGGAGGAGAGGAGGAGAGAGGAGGCTGGAGCATCACAGAGACCCACTGCAAAGCCTAGAATGAAGGTGATTTTATTGATTCAAGTTATAGGGAAATACCAGTCATACTTTGAGGGGCTGTACATGTATTTTATGTGCAATCATTTGCAAATGAGTTTAAGAAAGGATGAAAAGCAATGGCAACCTTCTCTGAAAAGAAATAGCTAACTTTATGTCATGGGATGTTAAAGAAGTCACTTCCGGTTCTGTACCTTAATGCCTGTTCTTTGATCTCGACCACAGATGCATCTGCCTGAGTCAAGAGAAACCAAAACAGTGCAGAAAGAGACTAAAGCTCGGGTAAGGTTTTAAGCACCTACAAAAGTAGCAAATTCACAGCCCAACTGTGTGTTTTCATGGTAATTCAAACACTCTTGTGTTTACTGATATATTTGTCCGTTTCCAGCCTCAGCCGCCACCCGTCAAACAGAAAAGCTTACAGAACCTACGACCCGAGCGACCCACCTCTGTGGCCACTCGCCAGTCCTCAGACAGGAAGAGATCCCCCAAAAGGTCACCTGACCTGTACCAGCGCACACCCCATCTGACGCCTGAGCCGAGACTGACCACACCCTCTCATTTGCCAACGAGGAAGTAAGTCTTAGATTTGTTGATTTGTTTAAAATGATCACTTCCACTAAAAATATTTTCAAGGTGGAGTTAGATATAACTATATATACACAAACATACATACATACATACATACTTAAAAATGCATATCAAATTTATATAATCTTATTTAAGATCTTCAGAGAGAGCGACTTCCAGACAATCTTTCGCCACGCTGTCAAGGAAAAGCTCTGCCAGTGATGCCAGGATTCAGGTAGGAGCTCTCACAAACAACAGTAGTTAGAATTGGTAGACATCAATTGAAAACATGCTAGTGGATAAGCTCATATCTCATTTCTTCTTCTCAGGACATTCCCTCTGTGGATCAGGTGTCAATGGATGAAGAGGAGGAGGAAGACGAGAAGAGTGAGAGCGGTAACTATTCATGTACACACAATAGGTCTAAACACCAGCTCTACGTAATTTGAAGCCTCACTTTGCCATTGTTTAAATAAACCAAAAAATATCATGCGATAGCCTACTTCAGTGGTTCTTAAAGTGGGGTTCAGGGACCCCCAAGGGTCCTTGAATGGGTTCCAGGGGTGCCCATAAAAAAGGTTAATAATTAATTTTCAATATTTCACACAATTACATAATGTATGACTATTTTGGTCATGGATAAAACATCTAACTGCAAAAATCTTGTCAAAGACGTGTCTTTGGTCTAATCGATGTGTGTTTCTGGCAATTTGACCTAAAAATCTTCAAAATATGGACATTTATCATACAAAGCATTCCAGCAATACATACAAAGCATTTATTAATCAAATAAATCAAGTTCTTCTCATGTTTTTTTTTTGCCGATACAGTTGCTGCGGCAGACAGCGAAGCCCCGGAGTCTTCAGAGTCAAGCTCCTCACAAAGCGACATTATCATCATCCCTCCCAAACGGAAAATGAGAAAGGTATGAACAAAGTCACTGAGTGAATGAGAGAAAACATATGAATGAAAGAGGGGGAAAGAGGGGGGAAAAGGGGAAACTTTAGCATCACATTGTACTAATATTGCCATTTGTACAAGTTTGATTTTTTTATTTTTAATGGTCTTGATGTAAATAGATATGTATGTCAGTCAGATGTCAGTAAAGGTTTATGAACTAAACACAATTTCAATGTGTTTCAGGGAAACAAGCTGAGAGTGGAGATTCTGTCCCTGACGTTTGAACCGTCCTCTGACGTGGCATCGGACAAGTCAGTGCAGTGTGTGTATGTGGAATATCGGTTGCTGGGTGTCCCGATGGAGACGACAGAAACACCCATGTCCCTCCGCAAACCCGAAGAGGGGGAGGAGATTCACTACAACTTCACACGAGGTAAGATTGGATGAGATCTGAAAGTTTTCATTTCAAAGCTTCTTTATGAACCCTAAATCTATCTGTTTGTCTCCTCAGTGATTTATGTGGATGGTTCCCACTCAGCTTCACTCAGACAGTATCTTTACACCATGTTGGAGGGCAGTGACCCCAACCAGGGCAGGTACTGTCATCGTTGTCATTTTACATGTTAAAGTATGATTTAATACATCAGTTTATGTCTCTGCGCTTTATTGATGATGAAACCACAAAATGTAAGCATGTGTGTCTGTGTGTCATGGCTACAGGCTGAAGTTCACAGTCGTCAGCGAGCCGTTGGACGATGACGAGGAGTGCGTGGACGTTGGACATGCTTTTCTGGATCTACAGGAACTGCTCCTCACAGGAAATGATGTCATCGAACAACAGATTGACAGTAAGTGTTGTATCTGGGAGATTTAGGTAACGATTTTGTACAAAATAATGTACATTTCTTATTGCCCTCCTTCAGTTTCATGCAATAGAGGACACATTTCTCAACCCTTTCTGGGATAACATGTCTGTCTGTCTGTCTCTGTTTCCTCCAGTCGTGAGTGTGGATGAAGACAAGGAGGTGATTGGACACCTGAAAGTGTCCCTGGAAGCAGCGAAAGCTCTGACTGGGATTTACCAGGAGTTTCACCAGAAAACTGAGACCAAGAAAGCAGACGAGACAAGTGAAGAAGAAGAGGAGGAGAAAGAAGAGGAGCTCGAAGAAGAGAAGAAAAAAGATCCAATACAAATGATAGATTATGATGATGATGACAGCGACTTCTACTGAAAGCAATTAGTATGAGATGAACAGAGAGATTGTATTCTTCCTCACCATTTCACCATTCCCCCAAGCAACAAAATAAAGAATCTTTTTTTGAAAGGCATTTGTGGCTTTGAAGTGTATTTTTTGATAAAACATTTGTTATCCAGGTTTATCATGTCCATCTTTATTACTCATTGAAACATTTTACTCCGCCATCTATATCTCTACTCCATGTTATAACAAAATGTTTAATTTAAAAGGCTTAATATTAATTTGCAATCAATCATTTATAATACACAATACGAAATTGTAATGTTACTACGTTTTTTTGGTTTAGAGTTTTGTATAACTGTAAACGTAAATATTATATAAAATATTTAAAAAATAACCTTTTAAAATGCAGTTATATTCATCAATACTTTTATTTTGTAACCTAAGTTACTCTCGCGAGACTAAGGCTGATTCAAAATATGCCCAATTGTTACATTTCCGACAGTCGTTGAAAGCGTCATCAAATTGGAGACATCTGTGTATCCCAATAACGGCTGAGTGAGTGGTATGTCAAGTGTGGAAGCTACTAAATTACACAATTTCCAGAACTTTTAGCTTGTTTGAGTTGTCTTATACCTTTAAAAGTGCGGGTTTAGTTCCTGAAGCTAAAGAGTCCAAATTTCGATGATATCCAGCAAAGTTGGCCAACGTTACGGTTAGCTACGTTTGAAAAAAAGTAAAGGCGCCGCTCATTTTAAAACGGGACAGGTGAGTTATTAGCTTAGAATTCTTCTACTATTGATTAAATGTACATTTTTCCCCGAATTCAACTATGGTAAGTTTATTTCTTCTTATGCTGATTCAAGTCAAGGCTAAAGCCAGCTAATTAACTTTGCCTAAAGCGAGGTAACTAACAGACGTTTGAATTCCTCAGCCGCCATTAGCAACACTAATTAGACATTCTGTATCTTAGCCGGGCTCTGCTCTGTCCCATTAAAACCGACCCGACGAAATGTCAGCCCAGATACGTCAGGGTGAATGGACCTCTCATTTTCACATTGTGGTAATTAACTGATGAATTCGCAGATAATGAGGTGTGTGAGCCACAAGCAGGCCAGCCAGCTGCTCCATAACAAGTTCATTGTGGTGCTGGGAGACTCCAGTGAGTAACAGTTCACTTCATTAATTAATTTCCTCCCATTGCATGCAACAGTCAGGAGAAGTCTGTGAACATGGGCCAGCTTTTTCCACTGCTCCTAATGCTGTCTGGATCTCGTCCTCAGTTCAGCGGTCGGTGTACAAGGACCTTGTTCTGCTGTTGCAGAAGGAGAAACATCTCACGTTGGGGCAACTGAGGAGCAAGGTAAGCCATGTTTGCAGGTCTGACGTCACCACATTTGAATACAATTATTATAAGTAGTTATTCTAGGCGTGATTTCAAAAGTTCACAGTGGCTACATTGCTCCACTTCTCATCACTAGACTTCTTCTCAGTGGGACAAACTCTGTTCAGATGTCTGTGTCCTTCCCCACGTTGGTAGAAAGTGTCTCCCTTCTTATGATCATGTTGCCCTCACTGTTTTTTTGTTTTTTTATACCTCAAGGGTGAGATGAGCTTCGAGCAAGACTGTCTGGTGGAAGGAGGTTGCCTAAGTCAAATGCACAATGGAACCGAGTACCGAGAGGTTCGGCAGTTTCAGTCCGACCACCACCTGGTCCGCTTCTACTTTGTGACGCGCGTCTACTCGCACTACATGCAGAGCATCCTAGAAGACTTCCGCCGAGGCTTGAAACCAGATGTAGTTATTGTCAACTCCTGCGTGTGGGATATTTCAAGGTGAGTCCTGTAGATGTTACTTTTGAAGAAGTCCAAAATCGAATTAAATGTAATTTAATTCAACCAGCAAACAGCCTCCGGCCAGACAGTATATGTGTCTGTATCCGTGTTGGTTTTTGTAGATACTCTGGTTGGATGGAGACGTACAAGGAGAACCTACAGAAGTTCTTTATTGAGTTGAAGGAGACTCTGCCTGAGGAAACCCTGGTCGTCTGGAACCTCACCATGCCCTTAGGAAAGAAGATCAAAGGTGGTTTCCTGGTGTCTGAGGTTTGTCATCCCCAAGCTTCTTCATCATAACTGGACGACGACGTTTGGTCTTGTTCAGTCAAATTGGTGCACAATCTGAAAAGAAAATCGCATCAGATGCAAGAGATAAGTGGTGCATTATAACCACTAGTGATTCGTGCAAGTGTCTGCCCACATTAGGGCTGTGCAATATAATTTAATTAGTGGATTTTCAAATATGATTTTGGCTGATAATGACTATGAAAACAGATGCACCACAAGATTATTGTGTCACATTCAGGGGCACGTTACAGTCTGTAGCACATGCGTCAGCTCTGTCCAGTGATGATTGTCGCAATCGCTATTCATTCAACACTCAAATAACTCTTCTTTGGTCTCTTTATTTTTAAAGTTCACCAAATGCACAAAGTCTGTGAGTAATCATGTCAAATAAAGCGTGAACTCAAATTGACCAAAATAACAACCATGGCTACATTTTTTTTTTTGCCGTAATCAAGTAGTCTTTGTCCACATCGACTCTGACCTCTGTAGCCATGTCGCTGTCCTGTGGGCAGCACACCTTCAAGTAGCTGTGAAGACAACAGGTGGACAACCTGTCCTCACCAGGTTTCTGAAGGAAAAACTCAAAATAATTACGTTATCTTATTTATTGACCACAGATCCAGAGTAAATCTAGAATGAAGCCCACAGTTAAGCTGGTAAGATCAAAGTAAAAATAGGATTATGAGCAGGTGCCTGAACTTTACAAGCTACGAGATTTATTCACTTGCTAAATTTGTACTTTAAAGACCATAGTAATGTGTTTAAAGGGGCATTATGTAGTTTTTAGAATAAATTCAGACTCCGAATTTAAATATTTACAATATCAATGAGGTAATGATACAGTCTCATAAAGTAAAATGGTTTGAAATTGTGTTGTCCTTTTTAAGGTCAGTTTCTATAGGCATACAAATTCAGTCTTTCTCTTCTGATTAAGATCTTTTCCCCCAAACTACATGTGTGCCTTTTTAAAGTAGTTTGATAAATCTTTCAGTCGATTTAGTTTTCTTGTTTTTTTCACTGTCGTAGCAGGGTAAGAGGCTTATTTGTCTACGTTTTCTCCAGACTTCTGCTGCTCTTCCAGCCTTTTAAATCTTTGTCCTCTCTTCCTCTGTTACCTCAGATTGAGCACAAGGCTCCCCAGCTGCGCAACGATGTGATTGAAGCCAACTTTTACAGCGGGACTCTGGCCGACTTTTATGGGATGGATGTGTTGGACCTCCACTTCCAGTTCCGCTCCTCCCTGCAGCATCGCACCAAGGACGGAGTCCATTGGAACGCCCTCGCTCACTGCAGGATGACCTCTCTGCTGTTACAGCACATTGCAGAGGCCTGGGGTGTCTTTATGCCCCGCCCACTGACTGCTGGTGAGGAGGAGGACTGCACGCGCGCACACACACACACACACACACACACACGTAAATACACACCCCTACTGTTAATGGGACCGACATGTGTGGTGGTTTAGTCATACATTTAGTCATTTTTTTTTTAGGATTTTATTTGATCAAATTAGGATGACATGTTTCTTCTTTTTAGAGCGTCCTGGGGTTAAGGATCAGCAGCCATCTCATAGGAATGCTACGAAAGGTGCTGGTAAGATATCTGATGATGATGATGTGTTAACTATGATTAGTTCCATTGAGGGTTTAACAAAAGATCAGCAAATATGGGTCAAAAGTAAGAGTGCTGTGTGAAGGAAAAATGGAGTTTGACCATTGTTCATTTGCATGAATTGCCAACATTGTAGAGATACAAACCTAGTTAAAAGTCTTTTTGCTGAAAGACGTCACGCTGCTTTTTCAGGTGTGTTGTGTGGCCCTAATCACCACTACAATCCTCCTATCAACTACTTTGTGGACATGGGTGTTTGTACTTGTAAATGGTTATAAGGTTATTGCTTCATGTCTATTTGCTGCATCTCTGATTTTGTGTCTAAAAATGTTTCCTGCCATCCTTTTCTCCCTTTCACAGTGCACTACTCATCGAACGAAAATTACGACTACAGTCAGGAGTTGCAGAACAGTGCTTCCCGCCCTGTTAGCTACTTTAACGTTGGCAACAACCTGCGGCCATGTCACCACAAGACTGATGGAGCTTACAAACCTGCACCCTCACCACTGCTTAACCCACCGGTCCAGTGGCATCAGAAAAACCACAGACATGGTAAGTGTGCAGTGACATAATCAATTGGAAATGGTCCTTCAATCAGAGCACCCCCAGTCAGCTTTCACTCTGCACTGCAGGCAAAAGTATTTCTTTGTAATACCAAGGTACATTTATCTGTGTGTCTGATCTAGTTGTAATTGTCTCAAAACCGCCATGTCCACTCTAGAGACCATTAACGTGTTCAGCTTGTTCTGCAGAGTTCGAATCCTGGCTTCAACACGACGTCGATCGCTACGAGCATCATCATCGCAACGTGAGAAGGAGCCGTCACAGCAGACACTACGCTCCGTACACCCACCACAGACCCAGCCAATATGCCCGTCATGGCTACTACGACTGAGGCGGGGAGTTTTAACAATATGTACATGTGTATATATATTGGTCCTTTTCTCGGATTGTAATTTTTTTACTGTTTTAGTTAGAATTTTCGATTAGTTTTTTTGTTCTTTATCACTGAGAATAGATTTTAAATGTTTTTTCTCATTCGAAAGAATTTTATATCTGCATTTTGAATGTGTTGCTGTGTATTTCTATGAAAGTGGATACTAAAATTTCAGGAGTGGACTGTTTTTCTTTTCTTATTTAGAAATGAAACACTTTCTAGAGTTTTTAAATTCACAATCTTTTGATCCCTCTGCATGTCCCTGACCTCTGGTATGATAGCAGGTTTGGTTTTGGAATACAATTCAACAACATCCTTGCATCCAGACACTTTAGTGCAAGTCACCAAACATTCCCTTGATCCTTTGAAGGGCCAATGGTGAAACTCAATGGTTGGCCATGGGTCGAAAGCAAAGACCTATTGTAGTGTTATGAAATGGTACTAGGAAGCGTCACTGCCGGAGTGTCCAGATTATGAAAAATGATTAAGGATCCTACATATTTAAAGTACGGAAGCCCTAAACGGCCATGCATTCATATATTTTATTTCTCTGTTTTCCCGAGATAATGGGATATTTTTCTTGAGATCTCGATATAAAGAAACTTTGTTTTCCTTGATAACGAGTTAATTAATTTGAGATCTCGAGAAAACAAAAACGATAGTGTAGTATATTAAATCATTGCAGGAAACATCATTCAGTGTAACAATGTCAGAGGAGCGGGAGCATATAGATCACCGTGTCACATATCTTTTCAATCAAGGCCTGACACAGGCTGAAATAGCATTATGCCTTGCTATTACAGATAATATACACATTAATGTGCGTAATCTATGAAGATGGTTAGGAAGGCTTCAGCTATATCAGTGGCGCGATCTATGTCGTTGTAGCATCCCCGGCTGAATGATGGTCAGACTCTCTAACTGATGGTGTTTATTACAGGAACCTTGTACATTCGCACACACCTTCAGACCACCGTAAGAGCTTGTACCCTTTAGCAGCCAGGTGCTAAGTAAATCATTTTCATCACGTTCAGCAAAACATCATGCAGCCACACACGGTTCACAGTGAGACGCTTTCAAAATAAATGTCCCACATTTAGCGTCTAATATAATTAATGAAATAATAACTTGGCTTCAAAGAATATCAGTAAACTAAATGAAAACGAGATGTTCTTATAAACAATTATCACATTAAAGGCCATTTACAGTCGTTAGACTGACCGACTCATTCACACACACACACACACTTTTAATTATATCATTATCATGGGAAAACGAAGTTTCGTTATCTCGAGAAAATTATTCCGTTATCTCGGGGAAACAAATGAAATTAACTCGTTATCACGGGAAAACGGAGGAAATAAAATGCATGAATGCATGGCCGTTTAGGGCTTCCGTATGAAAGCATTTTGTCCTCACAAAAATCCTAACATTTATTTCACTGCAAACATTGGTCTAGCTTTTAACTTTGATCAAATTTTAAATAAACTGGCAACGTAAAATGTAGATGAGTGAAATTCTGAAAATCCTCACATTCGGTTCTCCAGAACAAAAACATCATGACTTAATGCACACTCGTGAACTGGCAGTGCACCTTCAGAGCTGACTGAAGTGTGGAGCAGCTCTCTTCTGTAGACGTCAGGTTAGTTATAGGTGACATACAAGTCGACACTGACACGTTGACGAAGAGGCTTCTTTTTCTGAAGTGAATTGCTAACTTTTATTGGCTGACTACAAATACAAAAGATACAAAGGAGGGAAATATCAATAGGTGCAAAAATGACTTGTTGCTCGCTTTCCCCTTTCCCACAAAGAGTCGGTAAAATCGGTGCATACAAACTAGCAGTGATGAAAACATGACGCCTTCATAGTGTGACATTCAGGAGTCAAATCCATTTGGACTTCATTCAGAATTATTAAACTCCTATTAGTTTTACATCAATAGAAAGACATTGCTGAGACTCAGTTTTATTAGTGCTATAGTGTTAACTTATGCAAATATTGGATACAATTTCCTGAGAAGAGAGCAGAGTAATAGGGAGGAGAATGCTGGAAGTGGAAGCTGGAATGAGAAAGAAAAGCTTTTCTTGATGTAAATCACGGCTGTGGGTCAGCGGCACGCCAGCTTAGGTCATGAGGAGGTGGTGCACTTTCTGCAGCTGCTGCTGTGACAGGACGAGGCGGTGGACTTGCTCCTGTCCAGGGGTGCATGGAATAGCAACACGACCGACAAATACTGTTCCTCCCTGCTTCTCTCCCTTGGCCTAGGAAACGACACATATGCATATATGATATTATTTCTGGAACAAGTATAACAACCTGATCACAAAAGATGAAACACACAGTACTCTGTTGATTTACCTTAACAAAGGACGAGACTGGGAAAGTGGCGAAGTCGGAGGAAGCCTTTGCTCCGGGCTGGTATGACACCACATGTTCAGCTACTTCTCCCTGAAACAGACAAGTGTGCAAATGTTTGGTTTTATGTTCTGCTATCGACGTCTTCCAGAGAATGGATGATTCTGATGTCGTCACCTTGAGCTTGTCCAGAGCAGTGCTGAGGTTCTGCAGCCGAGCCGTCTGCTCCAGCAGCTGGGCACTGGCGCTAACTGGATTAGAGAACAGAAATTGAACAGGTGACCTCCATTTTGAACAGCATTGGGCACACAAACACACACTCAAAGGGGACGAAAGCTTCGAAACTGATACACACCAGCGGTCTTCCCGGTGACGTCCACAACCTTAACCTCGCTACTGAGCTTGAGCAGAGTTGCCAGCAGTTGGTCAGTCCTGCGGTAGATGCCCGTGTTGAGGCCGCCGGGTGGCATGGAGCTTTCTTTGGAGACCTGTGGCAGTTTGGGAGGGCAGAGTGGAGGCAGGGCGGCCAGCTGGGCTCTCATCTTCTCCGCCTGTAAGTCACATGTAGTCTGGGGTCAACATTACCAGCCTTCACAGGGCCAGAATTAATACCATGATATAAAAAAAACAACATCAACAGCGACGCACCTTGAGTCTGTTGTTTTCGTTCTTGAGGTGTTTGATGCCCAGTCTCTGAGCCTCAACCTGCTGCCTGAGGAGAGGGGAGTCCACCACCTGAAGTGCTCCAGCCAGGGATGGAGGCAGACCTGATGGAGAGAAAGGGGGACAAAAAAGTGAGAAACATTTTATCACAAGACTTGGAAAAAAAAATTCAAAAAAATCTAAACACACTGCGTTGTCAGGTGGCTTTGGGAGTTTCAAGGCAAACCATGTCAACTTTGCTCAGACCTATGCATTTAAAATGTCGTAGTAAAGTAACTCAATAAATAAAACTGAAGTATGGTCTGATGAAGTGAAGCGACGGTGACCACACAGTAATTCACCTCCTGGAGATCCCTGAACGGCTGAGGCCATTCCAGAGACAGTCGGGCCTCTTGACACCAGGCCTTCGATGGTCATCTTTGATTGGTTGTTAATGCGCTGTTTCAGCTCTGCCTTCTCCGCCTCCAGCTGGTCGATATCAGCCTGCAGAGCGTCCATCGTCTCCTCGAACTCCCTGAAGACGTGAAGGAGAGAGGAAGGTGAGCAAGGAAAACGGGAAGACAGAAAAAGATAATGCAACGTGTTCTCTTTGCTTCTTACTTTTCCTTCTTCTTGAGCAGGGCGAGGTTCTCGTCCAGTTTGGTCTGAATCTTCTCCACCCGCTCATCTGCGTCTTTGGTGGAGGTGTCAAGCTTCTTCTCCAGCAGGCTCAGGCGGACGTTGGCCTCACTGAGCTCCTCGCCCTGAGGGAGAGAGGTGCAGCCATGTTATTCACGCCTCCTCTGCTTTTGATCCTTTTCCTTTCAAAGTGGGCCGACCCGTTTGGAACTCTTGGCTTCGCCAAGAAAGGTCGAGTGTTTTTTGTCTGAGGTGTTTGGCGCAAAGCGTGTCACCTTGATCTTGAGCGACTTCTTGACCTCCCTGATGACCGTCTCTCTGTCTTCCAGCTTCACTCCCAGACCCTCAGCATCAGTCATCTCAGCCCTGACGGTGGCTGCTCTCACCTCCACCGGCGGGGTCTAAGGACATGGGCGACATTGATCAGTACTGGCACGGGAAGAGAAAAAAAAAAAGAGACAAATGGCAGAAACACACACCGTGCCCTGTGGTTTGTCAGCATCATACTCCCCTTCCTGCATGGCTGTGGCCATCTTGTTCATGGTGGTGATGACGGCGCTGCAGGACTGACGCAGAGACTCTGGGCCATTCAGGCCTTGAGAGCCGTACACCTTAAAGAAAAGATCGTGGATTTAAGTAACGCAATAAAACACCTGCAAACCAAAACCAACCAAATATTTCTATGTCCAGGGTATCGGGCGAATCGGGACTGATTATTGACAGCTGAACTACCTGGTCCACAGCCTTGCAGGCGATGTCCTCCAGTTTGAGAGCGTTGAGCCCCTCCTGTTCTGCCAGTGGAGCGACCATCTGAGCTCCAGCTGCAGCCACCTCCTGCAGAACAGCCACCACCCGGGTCTGCTGGCGCCTGCACTCTGTCAACATCTCCGACACCTTCCAGAGAAGGCACAACATATCCCTCAGATACATACTTTGGATTAATCATCTCTGTGTGTGTACTTTGTGTCAATAGATGATAGGAAGGATTAATGGCACGATAAGACAAAGAGGAAGCTTTCAAGGTGTCTGTAAGTTTATTTGCACACCTGTTGTCCAAAATTGAGGGCAGCGGGAACTCCGACGACATCTGTTCCAGGCATGCGGCGGCGTATCTTCTTACAGAACTGTCTGATGTCAGAGCAGGAAGTGTCCAGGTCTTTCAGAAGGACAACGAGGCCAGAGCTCTCCTGATCTGGAGACAGGAACGCCCGCAGACGAGACACCTCCACTGCCATGCAGTCCAGGGCGCTCTGGGTAAACTGAAGGTAAGAGGAAGGCATGGGAGAAGTTAGGAAATCCTAATACTGTATTCTCATTCTCATTGTATCCTCATGAAAATAGTTTTTTTTTTTTTCTGTTAAGCTGTTAAAAGCTTTATAATTGGGGGAAGACGATGCTTGGGGTACCTTAATGTGGTCAACCAGCTGCACTGTGCAGTCTTCAGTTTGATCTGCCAGATGGACACTGTACAGTTGCTGCAAGACAAAACAATTGTGAGAAACGGCATGTTTAAGAACAAGTTACTAGGGTTTGTACAGCTTTTTTTAGACTAAAACTGAAGCACTACACTAACAATTTCCAGACTCTCAACACCTATTTCCTCACACGCACACTGTGAAAAAGAAATCACGTTCACAGAATTCCCTCATAACCACACCGCGCTCTCTCGTTACCTGATAGTACTTGATGGCCTTGGTCAGAGGTTCCACCTGAACAGTCTCATCGAGCTGGTCTTTGTGCAGCAGGTCGATGAAGTAATCCAGAGAGCGCTCATGGAAGCTCATTTCAGTGTAGAGCGTACCCATGCGCTTGAAAACCTCCACGCCGCAGGTGTTCAGAGACCTGGAACCAGAGCAGGAGGAGGGAGAAGAGCAGACCGGTTTTTGTTAGCGACTGAGGTGTACGAGGTCACAGCAGCAGGTCATGGACTCAAATATTTTTTTAATTTGTGAAACAATAGTTTTACATTTGTTACTGGACAATAACAATGCTCACTGTTCGTATTTGTGCAGCGTGGCCTGCAGCAGGCTGAGCGAGTACACCAGTCCCGAGGCAAAGCTGCGCTGCTCTCCTGGAGGCCCTCTGAGCCCCGTCCCCTGGGCCACGTTCCCATTCAAGTCAAACTTCTCCTGTGCCTGTTTGCTGATCAGCTCAGCCTGCCGGGTACGGGACACGCACATCACAGACGCGTTACTCGGAGAAACGAGTCAAAGCAAATGCACACGAATGAACCCACAAGCATCCACACGGCGCTGTACCTTGCAGATGAGCCTGGGGATGAGCAGAAGGACCAGGATACAGTCGTGATCTCCGCCGTGACGGAGGAAGGAGTCCGGCATGAAGGAGGTGAGGAGGGATACCTGTCTGTTGGACTGAGCCACCTCCATTTTCCTCAGCTCCATCTCAATAGCCTAGGGACACAGGTTGTAAGTATAAAGCCTTACAGGTGTAAAACCAGTCAACTTCTATCAGTCATCACTCCTGGCGCGATAACGCGTTAAAGCCTTCCTACCTTGGCATAAGCCTTGGTCTCTGCAAACTTGATTTTGAAGTCAAACAGCTCAGCGGGAGGTTGTTGAACTTGTTCAGCGTTCGCATTCTGCTGGCTGATCAGATCCCTGTTGGCCTCCTGAAAAAAAAAAAAAGCAAATACAACTTCAAGCCCAAAGCTTCCTCCTCTAACGTCCATCCTTTCGTTTATCTCATCCTCTCCACCCACCTGCAGCCCGGCAGTGAGCTCCCTGTATTTGCTGATGGTCTGCTGGTAATCAGCGACAGTCTCCTGGGCGGCCTCCACCCTTTTCTCCGCCTCTCGGACCTTCGCCACACTCAGGTCCAACTGCTCCCGCAGCTCCATTTCTGTCTCACGGCCATTCTCCTGGAGCTCATCGTTCATCTCGTTGATGGCCTCCTGTTGTCGGAAGAAAAGAGGTCAGTGACAGGTTGACAGAAGGTTTCTTGTTGGTGATTAATGGAAACCACAGTGAGATTTTTTTATCCACACATTTACCTTAAAGTTTCAAAAAAATCTGTGGCGTTAACAATGAAAATCAGCATCATACATTCATTTGTACTGACCAAATCGGTGACTGTCTCTCTCAGCTCCCTGACTTTCTCCTCCAGGTCAAGGTTCCTCTCCGTCAGGGTCTCCACCATCTCCTCGGACCCCAGAGCAGCATCGACCTAACACAGGTACACACACACACACACACACACACACAAACAAGCATGTTT
>OMLP01032227.1:14949-30296 GCA_900302685.1 Spondyliosoma cantharus | reverse complement strand
AAAAAAACAGATCTCATCCTCTCACATTTTTTTTTCACCACGAGCAGCTGACCATCCATTACGCTTAATGGCGACGCGAGAGATTTCAAACAAGGGCTGAAGGGAGTACTTTAAAGCGGAGTGCGAAATTAAGGAACGCTACATCAGAGTGTTTATGTGCGCGGAAACGTCAGCTGCAGCGCTGGTTCGGACAATCACTCGAGACCAGATAGCATAAAAAAAAAAAAAGCCAATCCACAAACATCATCTCGCTGCCTGCCAGGCTGTCTGTGTGTCTCTACTTCCTCTGTCTGCTACAGCATCCATTTGCTTTGTGTAGGTAATGTAATAGAGTAGTCGATGCCGCAGAGCCTCGTCCACTGAACATATCAAAATGCAAACACTGTAGTTACCATGCAACCCCACACAAACATGCACGAGGCATGAGAGCACGCTAATGGGCTCTTATTGCTATGCAACGTAAATATTCCTGACGGACATTGCTAACACATGTGTGCATTGACATATACAGTATATACAGTGCATAGCTATCTACATATGCATCTACTTAAAGGGTGTGACTGGTTAAGAGTGCTTACAAGCTGCTCACAGAGAGCTCCATCCCCCTGAACATGGTGACTGTATTGATTTGAGGCGATGCCACACATCTTGCTGCCATCTTAAGGCGGCCCAGTGGCCAGATTAAAATGTTGGCATTGTACGTTTTTATAAACCACAGATGCTTTTGAATTTGTACGCGTCATATCACATTTTCATGACATGTATGTGAGCTGACGTTCACCCCAGGACGTGGAGGTAACGGTGGTCAGACGGCTGCCAAAATCAGAGACCGCCGCTGAACCACCTGATATTTTCAACAAGACGTCGGGACATTCAGCTTGTCTTTGTGGTGACAGGACCAGATGAGCCATTGCATAATCTCTTCCCAACCAAATCCAAGAGGTTATTGTGGCTAAACCTTATCAGACCATAAGTACAGAACTGCCAGAACATAACATTTAAAATTGAGCCGAAAGAAACAGAAAGTTACAACTCAAAGACAACAAACCTGCAGTTGAAAGCAGAGCCCAACGTATTTGTTATTACGGGTGTCACGGTTCGGTACGACAGGACAGATGTAACAAAAGATCCCAAATACATAAAGCTAGATTTCTTTGCATTTGATTTCAATTGAGTGTAGTGCAGTTAAGACGTTGTTCCTCCTGGTTAAGACATTTTTAAAACTGCATTGAAAAAGATAATAAAACAAAGGAATGGTTAGCAGATAAATGGTCCAAGCTTAAAGACAATTAAAGCAAGCAAAATAAAATGATTACAGGTTATAAAGAGGTTAAGTACGGCTGAACAATAACTGCTGGTTACCATCACGTTCATTTTGAATCATCATCGGAAACTTGGAAATGTGAGCAGCTCCGATTATTTACGCAGCAAATTGAATTGGAGCTATTTTGGAAACTCGAGAATGCGGCATGACTGACAAACAGAAAGCATTTGCTTGAGAATCCTGCTTTTGTCTCGACAGTTGTTGCATTTCTGCTCAACACGGATCAGATTGTATCGTCCTGTGTGGTCAAGTTAAGTTAGCACCATGTATGTTTGGTAAAAAAGGGGAGGATAAACTCCAAATAGGTCACGAATAAGGAAGCATAATGAGGAGAGCTGTATCACAGTCAGACCACACACCGGCCCCGTGTTAAACGACCCTGGATGAGCCCAGGAGGCTCCTGTGATTTTCCCATCTGGATGTGCCATTATCTCAGCGGGGGATCTCTAATACTGTCATCAGATTTAATGGTTGATTTCCTCTCCTGTGTTGCTCTCCAGGTGTGGCCACCCTCCTCACAGGCAGCTCCATCCACAATTCATGAGAGGAAACCGATGCCATTACAGTGGCCTGTGCACGCGAGGGAGAGAGCTGCAAGTCTGTCGTACCCACTGAACCGTGGAGTTAGAAGACCACAGCTCGGTGGGACAAACCGATAGTAAACTTTTAAAAAAAAAAAAAGAGGAAGCTGTGGTGTGACCAGAGCGCTCGATCAAGCGGGAAGTTTGCCTGGTTGACATAGAAATGGGTGGGTTGTGAATGGGCGGGGTGTTGAAGAAGTGAAAACCCGAGGGGCCAGAGAGGGAACTCGTTTTCACTGGGTGTGAATGTTTAGAAAACACGCGTGACCTCCTCCCCTCGCCTATTCTTACCTGATAAGCTGAAGGTCAACGGTGAAAAGCGAAGGCTGTGTCACGGCCTTAGGAAGTGTGTGTGTGTCTGCTCTATAGAGCAAGAGATGACAGAGCTGTTGACGTGATAGTTAAGGCCACGAGGTCACATGCTCATTCATCAGTAAGAAAATACAGATGCAGTTCCTGGCTTGTGATGTGTCATCGATTGCTGTAGTCAACACCGCAGATGTTGATGCTGCACGTGAGAACATTGGGGAAGTGTTCGTTTGGGTGGAACGGTGCATTTCCTGGAGACACAATAAATGTATCAAGCATGTCACGAACATTTTTGAGTCGGAGAGTCCGTTCCAGGCGTAATCCCACCAGTCGGTTAACGGACTAAGATTCTGAAGCCTCAAGTTGACATTACGGCCAGAAGGTGCCAGTCTTGGATTGGAGGGTGGAGGTGGGCAATGGTGACTCTAGAGTCTGTTGGGGCCCAATGAAAACATTTCAAGAGGGCCCCTACAACTAGTGTTCATCGCCGTTAAATGAGTAATCTTTAGTTCTTTAGTTAATTAAAACCTGAACAACTTTAACTTCGTCAGATAAAGTCAGTGATCATCGACGTATAAAGCACTGATTTTGAGCCAGCAGTGTTGCCCAGTATAAAATGTCTTTATGGAAGGTTCAGGTGGGTTTTGTACATATGATTGCAAAATGTGCCAATATAAGTGGACATCGGAGGCCCAAATTTCTCTGAGGGGGGCTCAAACATTCGCCTGGTTTGCCTCTACTGTCAGCATCAGTCCTCCGGAGGTGGTGATGAATATGAGTGAAAGTTACCGAGAACCAACGACACGCCTCAGCGGTGACTTGTCTTATTTTTTAGTTTTGTTTAAATGGGAAACAAAACTATCATCACGCTGTATTTTAGAAGGCTTGAAACTAGCGATTGAGACAATAAACTCGCTGAGAAAGTGTTAACTGAGGTAACAAATCAAGTGAGCGGTAGGGTCATTTTCTCATAAGCTTACATTGCTGTTGCCGTTTAAGGCGCTTATGCATTGGCTTCACTTTTCAGATCCCGGGCGTCCTGTCCATATTTTATACAATCAATAATCCATTCTCACTTACTGACTGATGAAATCTAAGCCACTGTGTGCGGTCACCAGACAGCACTGACAGGAGGTTTAGAGCTTCACTAATTTTGTCTCTTCTTTCAAACATGAGCATTCGTCACATGTCTCATCTAAGAAAAAAAAATGAGAAAACCCAAAGGGCCGAACACCTCCGCCAAGCCACAGGACATAAATTATAGAAATGATGATATTTTTCTTTTCCTCCTCGGGTTACGTTTAATCCCCAAACTGTACGGCTCAACTGCTAAGTGAAAGGTTACTGCATATGTCAGGCCAACATTGAATTAAAAAGCTCTTATTTATCGACTTCTCAATCCTGTGAGCATTAGTTCAGTTCAGTGTCACTGAGCTCTAAGTGGAGTGGACAGCATGCTTGCTCCCTCAGACATTTCCACTATGCAGTAATTCACAACATACTCTCATGAGCCACAAGGCAAGAGTATATATAGGCTCTTCTAACATTTCCCTCACGTTCTGGGGCCGGTTGAGAGATTTACTAGGCAGCACTCCTCCAGTGGACACTGGCAGCTCTGTGCAGGAGATGAATTTCATATGAGGGCTGGCTTTTCATGCTTTTTCGGGGGCGTATTTATAGTGTCTGAGATCAGGGCGGCGGAGGCATGCGGGATGGCCTTCTTCAACCTAGCCATGTTAAGTGATGCTCAGGCTGTAGGGGTGGAGCAATCACATGTCATTCCATTCTAAATCCAAACCTCCATGTTTATGACAATAGTAGCCCGACCACGAGATGCAAAAATAGTGCGCAGCGCGGCCTCTTTGAAGCCGCCCTGCCCTTTTGAACAGACGACATAGACGAGGTTTCAGGGCAAGAAAACCTGCGAGCCAATCACAGAGCCAGCGTTGGTGAGCCTGGCAGCATTTATTCTGCCGATTCGATTAACGCCACCGAATGACATTAAATGGTGTAAAAACAGCAGGTATATGTTGTGAATGGTCTTTTGTATGTTGTTATGTAAGTAGATACGAAGCTGGACTCACTGGTGTGACATCTGATAAAAGGAGGGAATGATTATCTGGTTGTGAAGCTCTGCTCGCCTGTCGTAATGACAGCGCTCCGAAATATTGATAAGACATGATGACAACACAGTGTAACGAACAGTATATAAAAACAATATAAACTGTAGGTTAAATGCACACATATGTTCACTATATTTCGCTTGGTCATTATTCTGTGAGACAGACCGACCAGCTGAGTAACTCCTGGCTACAGCTCTGCTCGTCTCTGTAGTGGAAACCAGGCTATCATCTGTCCGGCCCTTCCCCTTTCAGAACAGATTAGTGTAAATGATCCTCATTTCCAATGGTCGGTAACACAACACAGATTATTATTCCGTGCTGCAGGGGTTTGTGTGGACTCTTCCTGCGGCATGAATCATTGAACAGGCGGCTGTAATCCATACAGACAGCTAGCTTCTCAGGGTGAGGGTGAGCCATCTGACGCTGCCTGGAGACCAACTCAACTCCTCTGCTTCGAACACAAAGCTCAGATTTCTCACCTTCGGACGAGGCGTTTTGCAGGTAGATGACAAATTGTAATTCTGTCATGTTGGCAAAGGGATTCTACTTTGTTTGTTGTAGTTTTACCTGCAAAGAGCAGAACGCTATTGCCACGGTGAGCAGAGGAGAATCTGCATCTGTCATGGTGTTCATCTCAATAAACTCACTGGATTTGTAATGTCGAAATAGATAGAGTTGGTCTACTTGAAGTTGCAGAGAGCCAATAAGTATATCTCCGATCAAAGAACTAAGAATAATTACAAACATGAACATACTTCTTACACTGTAGCAACATTTTCCTCCTGTATATTTACGAACACAAAGTAAAAGCACCTGCTCAACATTAATCTGAAAATCCCAGGCAGGGTGTTTCAGTAACCAACGGCAACTGCTTGTGTGTCAACAGAAATCTTGGACAGGCCGGCTCCCGCAGCCCCAGGACTGGACTGTGCACCGCCATTGGCTGGCTGAATGAATGACTCTCAAACTTGTGCATCTATTATGCATGTCAGTTTACCTTTAGTGCGTTCTTGAGCTCATTTCCCAGGTAAGCACAGCTGAGAGGGAGCCTGTCGGCATCGAGACTCGGACTATCCAAAGAAAAAACTCTGTTAATCCTCGGTAAGACATTTCTATTTCTGTTTTGACGCTATTTGTGTCGCTTTATTTTTGTTTCTTTAACCTATTGACTGAAATGAGCCACTTACAAGTTCATACTTTGTTGAAGTTTGCTTAAATAACCCGTGAGTATTGAGATTTTATACTGGATTTAATGTCCGATCCATTCATCTTAATGTCTTGGATCGGCAAGAGATATCTGCATTCATGTCGAGACAATTTATAAGCCTATAAATCAAAGCTGATATGTCGATACTGAGACCGTTTTGAACTTGATTCAGAAAACCAGAGGCAGCCCGAGGGGAGGCAGACATGGAGCTGATTGGATCCACTCTGACAGCCACGTACGCTCGGCCAAAGACCAGCCACTTCCTCCCTGCCATCTCCACTATGGCATCCAGCTATCGCAACACCCAGCCTGCCTTGGCCATGAATCCCAGTGCCAACCTGTGGAGGACCAACAACTATTACAAGAGCACCGTCCCAGCCCCCTCCTCTATACAGAGAGAGAATTTCGACCTGGTCCGAGCCAAGACCATGTTCTACCCCTCCAACAGGACGGCGCTGAGCACCCGCTACACCCCAGACGACTGGTACAAGTCCAACCAAAGCAACTACAGGGAGTCCGAGTCGTCACGGAACAGCGCAGAGAGGCTGAGGAGGGACACCATCAGGCTGATGCAGGATAGGGAGCAGGTGACGAGACGAACCCAGGAAAACACCAGCAAGAACATTGGCGAGCGGCTCAACGACATCGTCTTCTGGAAGTCTGAGCTGAGCCACGAGATTGACAACATGGTGACAGAGATAGCTGCGCTCAGCGAGGTCAAGAGGAGGCTGGAGAGAGCCTTGGCAGAGACTGCGGGGCCCCTTCAGGTCAGGCTGGGTTAGGGTTAGTGTGTGTGTGTGTGTGTGTGTGTGTGTGTGTGTGTGTGTGTACATGTTTTTGTTAGGTACTGAGGAACTTTCCTTGCATAAACACAGACCTTAGTCGTCATTATGTGGAACAAAAACTAGTCAAATGTGGGAAAATATGATTTCAGAGGTCCTGGTATGAAGTGGGGTTTGGCTGTATATTTGAGTGGAAGTCAACCTAAAGTCCTCACAAGAATAGCTACACAAGCTTGCGTGTGTGTGTGGATGTGTGTGTATTGCCTTGAATTTTTCATCACTCCTGGGAAATATCTGAATTTTGAGTTCTGTTATTGAAAACATGTTGGAGGGAATATTTACATCCCTACAAGGACAAATTTAATTTGCCTTCAGATCTGAACATCCTCATCAGGCCCCTCTCTCTGTTCAGCGCACTCATCCAATCGTTCACGCATATCGTGTCACTTTATCTGCGGTGAAACAGTTTTTCTACTCGGGGCTCCCGGTTCAGTTGTAGCAACAGTATCTGTCTGTTAATTAGGTCGTCTCAGTGCCCTGTTTTAAAAAAAAAACGGAGTGAGTCACCTTGATCGAGCCGGAGATCTGATGACACGCGCAGCTCGTTGGGCTGAGATCATGTGGCAACAGGTTTTTCTTTCTTCGAGACTTCTCCAGGTAACTGAAACTGGAGAACGCAGCGGATACATATCGCAGCGGCTCAAATGAGTTCCTCACCTGTAACGATGAAGAAAATGCTGGAAATTAAACGTGCTCGATATTTTCTTGCCCCGATACGAATAGTTTTATTTATTAGTGCTTATCAGATAACGCCACAGAGAAGAGAGGGAAGCAAGATGGCTGACTCCTTCGACACTTCCATCATCAATCCAGTAATAAACTGACTGTCTGATTCTTTTGGCTGGATTTATTAGCCAGATATTGTATTGTTGTATTGTATGACGATCAGGTGTTCCTATTTTGAAGTTATTTCTTTATTAAGCTCTCTTTACAACCATCTAAACATGTTTCAGTCATGATCACTTTGTCAATAGGTGTCTCAAGAGTGTTTGTACCACAGAGAGAAGCGGATGTCCATCGATCTGGTACATGACGACGTAGAGAAAGGCCTCATCAAGGTAACGTTAAAGCAGCAGCAAGACTTCTGATACCAACCTGGGAGAAGAAGAAGAAGAAGAAGAAGAAGAATATGGTAATCATGTTTTTTTGTTTTTTTTTTACCTGCACTGCAATCAGGAAGTGGAAGTCATCAAGTCATGTCAGGAGAGGATGAGGCGGCTCGTGGAGAGAGCCATCGCTCAGCTGGCGTGAGTCTGGAAAATCAATTAATTCAATATGACTGAATGCAGGATCCTATTTAACGATTATCTCCAAAACACCACGAGGTTTGTCGTGTATTTTATACGTTGCTTTGTTTCTTTAGGTCAAACCGAGCCGCCCAGCATGAACTGGAGAGAGACATGAGTGACAAAGTGACGGCTCAGAGGATCGATGACAGGTGTCACCACCTGAGGAACACATCAGACGGTATCGGCTACTACAGAGGCATCGACAGGCTGGACCCCTCGTGAGTATTTAGTTTAATGTGATCAATTATTAACAGCTCCTTTCATCGCATCACACAACCGCTCACGCATTTGCTTAAACCCGACTGAGAGCAGTAGGCTCGACTAAATTGTCAATCACGGAAAAGTCTTTGAAAGTTGGCTCGACTCTCTGCTGAGGAGAATAAAACATGAGCTCGCAGATTCATCGTGATAGTCTTTGCAAAATGTCATGTAAATTCATTTAAAGCGGTTAAAATACTTCAGTCGGGACCAAAGTAATGGATCAAACCACAGACTTGATATTGTCAATTTGCGAGGACAAAAATTAAGTTCTTTCTCCCTCCGCCAGACTTTCTCTGCCCGACTCGTGGTCCAAGTTCACGGACGACAACATCCTGCTCTCCCAGAGCGAACGTGCCGCCTCCCAGAAGCTCAGGGACGAGATCGAGATCCTGCTGAACGCCACGTCCAACGACATGTGGAACCAGTTCAACAATGTCAACATAGCCTTCACCAACCGCATATCGGAGACCGCTGATGCTAAAAACAGCCTGCAAACACACCTGGCGAAGGTATTCACCTCATAACTCTCACTTCAGAACACACAATAATAAAGCCTCGCTTGAAAGAACACATTTTACAATTCTGGGTGAATCTCGGCGATGTGATGAAATGAATCTATTTCCGTCTGTGGGTTTTGAATTTCGTGATTTATTTAACTTTTAGGAGTTCCGCCGTGATCAAACGTTATTGCATTATGTAGAAAAAGTGGGTTAGAGGAGGCGAGTCACATGGCTCTACAGCAGAGAACAAGACAAAATCCATTCACTCGCCGCCTTCGATGCGTAACTAAATTTGCCACCTAATAGGAAGAGATCATGTGTTGTTGAACCATTTTCTCCACACAGTATATCAGCTATATTCAGCAGCCTCTGCAGAAAAACACGGCCTGCAGGGACAGTTCGTCTTGTGCGTAGATGTTCATCATAAAACACAGATGCCTCCCTCAGTGTTTATGCTTATACATTCTACACTGGATCCCATTGTTGTCGGGTTAATCGCTGAGGGGGGGGGTCGCACTCTGAATCCACATCAGCTGTTGGTTTCCATACGAACACTGACAGCAGCTGTGATGTGAGACACACAGTTCCTCATGAAGCTCGGTCGCTATCAGTTGTGAGGAGAAGCGCCGCGCTGGAATTTAATTACGTGAAATGGGTTCGGACAGAGCGGGCCACTGTGCAGCGCTGTGCTCGGCTGATTCAAAGCTCGCAACGTGCAGCTTTTTACTTGATCTCCTCAAGCGCCGAGCCTTCCCCTCGTCTTAATTGGTGCTCTTTCAGCCTTTAAGCCGCCGTCTAACTGCGCTGACCTGTTATTTTCATGAATGAGACACTCAGATCTGCAACCGCGACCCGACAATTAATTGTTTTTTTCTGTAATTCCTCTCTTTATCCGTCGTCGCACAGACTCTGCAGGAGATCTTCCAGACAGAGATGCTGATTGAGACTCTGAAGAGGGCCCTCAGGGATAAAGAGTGTCCGCTGAAAGTGGCCCAAACAAGGCTGGAGGAGAGGACCCGCAGGCCCAACGTGGAGCTCTGCAGGGACAACCCGCACCACAGGTACTGTAGCATAGAGTAAAATAGTCGTTTGTTTTGAGGGTGGTGGACCTTCGGGTGTGCTGGCGGAACCATTTTGCGAGCTGCTTCTGTCCTCGTTCTAGACTCGTGAGTGAGGTGAGAGAGATCGAAGACACCATCCAGAAGCTCCAGGAGAGGCTGATGGAGGCTGAGAACACCCTGCAGAACCTGGTCAAGACCAAAGTCGCCCTGGAGCACGACCTGTCCGTCAAGGCCAACTCGCTCTTCCTGGAGCAGGAGAAGTGCATGAGCATGCGCAAGAGCTTTCCCAGCATGCCCCGTCTGGTGGGCTACACTTAAATAGACACTTAGACTTTGAAAATTGGAGCTTGAAGGACCAATATAACCAACTGTCTGTTGATAGCGTTTGACAGACTGTTTTGAAGGTGTTGAAGTGGTTTTAAAGGAAGTCTGGGTGATTTGAATTGAAGCAAAATTACTTAAAGGGTAACTGCATCAATTTTACAGGTACAGGTACAACAAAATATGTGAGTAAAAGTAGTATAAAACCTTCCTCTTCAGAGGAACCTGCATGTAAATCTGATAAATTGCCTCAAGTGAAAAATGTGAAAATTGGTGGAGCTACCCTTTAACTTTACAGGCACTGATGTCAGAATCTAATTATCATCAATGGATCGTCTTCATATCGTGTATTCGTCGTGTTGAATCTGGGATGTAACAATAAGAAAACAAAATAAAATCAATAAAAAATCAGCTGGCATGGCGATTAATCAGAAGCTGCGCTGCTCGGTCAGAAAACACATTATGCCACCTCGCTGTGTGATTTTGGATCACATGCCACGGTTCAGTAGAAGAGGAGTGACGTTCGTGATGGACAACAGCCTCCAGCTGTCAGGAACACGACTGCTTTCTAGACAGTAACAACTGTGGATCAGAGCTGCTGACCCGGCCAGCAGGCCCGAGGCGAGAGCTGGATTGTGCCAATGAACACTTTCTTAGCCTGGGGGCAAACTGCAGTGTGAAAAAAGCGCTATCAAATTTCTTAATGTTGTACAGGGAGAGAGGAAAAACAGCCAAAAAGAACATAACTCTGAACAAACAACCGCTTAATGTGATCCGTGACGGGACTCACAGAAACGACTTCCACTCCATTTCTACACTTTGATTCCTAAAGTGAACCTTTCTTTAAACGCGATGGCGAGGCGTGACGGGTTTCTGAACCAAACAAATGTTCTGCTTGTGCAACACGGCCGTCTTGAAACAAAGACAAACGCCTGTGGAGGCTCACTCTGTCAGATCTGTCAGCTCTTTCTGACCCGAATGTCACCTCAGGGGAGCGGCGACATGTGAGGGACTGTGATATGAATCCTTGACTCCACCCGTTAGTCATATTAGTTTGGTGCACACAGGTACAGATTGTGAAGGTCTTCTGTGTCTTTACCATCCTCCTGTAATGAGTCAGCAGCTCACCCACAGGAGGAGCTCGGCAAACAACTTATAAGTTACCTATAAAAACTCACATCCATCTCATCCTGTAGGACTCGAGCTCAGCCGGAGGGGTTTCTAAAGAGTTAACCTGAGCACGCACAACGACGTGGCCGTTTAATTTCATTTTGTTTGTTCAGTCAACACCACACACATAAACTCTGTCACACGCCTCGGTTCAGCCCTTCTACTACTGCACTTCCTGCGTAACCTTTGCTTGGCTTTCCTGAGGAATGCACACGTTGCTCCAAAAAGCCAAACTCTTTTTTTGAGATTACTGTCGTCTTGGCGGCAGTCGCCACGCCCGCCAATCGATACATCGATTGCTCTCAGTCTCGCTCGTACAGCAAATAGTTTTATTGTCTAATCTTTAAAAACAGCAGCTTAAATGTTGTTCTATGTGCTTATTCTTTGATTCTTTCCTTTTTCTGTTCATGTATTTTCTATCGTATAGCACCAGCGGGGAAACAGTTTGGGTTAGACAAAGAAACAAATGAGACATTCAGACTGTAAAGCTATAAAGTCAGTGGCTGCATTGTGACAGTAAAAGCATGAAAACACCTCCTTACAAATTAGTTTCTACTAGATTCCTGCCTGGTTGGAGGGAGTGACCATAGAGCTAATCCCCTCTGAGTGGAGTGTGTGTCTGTGTGTGTGTGTGTGTGTGTGTAACTCGCACTTTGATTTAGGTGTGATGTTTTACGACCGTGCTGTAGGTCACGGCGAGCTGAAGAGCTCTCGCCGCTGTGCAAACAGCATTGTGTTTGACTTGAACCCTCAGCAGCGAGTCGACGGCGGGAGGTCTCTGCCATGGTTTCCTGTATGTGGCGCGCTGCGAAGAAAAGTGACATTTAAGCGAGATGAGACGTCTTAAATCAAGGCCACATATGCTCGATTGTTGTCTGGCACGACATTTCCTGCAGTCGCACAAGAATTGTGATCAGGATTACTAATTCAAGGCACTATTTGCTATTTTGTATTAGCATATTGTGCCTAGAATAAGTACATGCGAGTGTATTTAGCCTTATTTTCAGAAGAATGCAATAACATTGGATGCTAAATGGCACTCGTGGTGCACTCGACAGCGGGAAAAGCAATCTCGACCTCACAAAACGAAGGTTGTGGTCTTGAAGATACTTTTACTTATTTCAAAATAACTTGGGAAGATAATCATTCTTGCAGTGTGTGTGTTTAATGTGTGTGTGTGTGTGTGTGTGTGTGTGTGTGTGTGTGTGTGTGCGGGCCCTTCATAGTTCCACTCCTGCGCCCGGGCAAATTCCTGAGGCCGAGCATCGCAGAGAAAAGGCCCCCTGTTGTCCGGCGTACATCAAAAGACTCCCCTCGCTATCATCACCCTGTCATTAAACGCACTGACAGGCAGCAAAGGGCCGAAGGTTTTTCTACCGCCGTATCTTTCCCAACTCCCACTTTCGCCGCTCAGAGAGAGACGCGAGGACTCAGCTCGGCTAAACGGAACGAGCCCCTCGTTTCTCCGTCTCGAGGTCACGCTCCTCTTTCTGGATGCGACACAAATAAACCTTCCTGTTTGACCTCCTCCGCCGCCCCCGCATGTGGGGAATGTACTCTGGAATTCTCCCAGCAGTCCAAACATATTGGCAGGTTATTTTTAACAGCCGCTCTTGTTATAGATGCCCCGAGCCCCATGTTATTTTGTGTTTTTTACATACCGCCGTGCCATACTAAAGAGCTGATCGCAGATCACTTGAGACCGGTGTCACTTAAAGAGGCTTTTTTGCTGTCTGGTGTAATTACAGACTCGGACTGAGTGCGCATCGTTGACGAGGAAAAGTGACGGGTGTAATGGAGAGTACTTGTTTTACTCAGTGTATTACCAGTGAATATTCCATTACAGATATTTTAAGTGTATCTTAAAGGGGATATTTGCAGATTTTCAACCAGCTTTGCATCTTTAACGTGTTGCACATTAACAAAACTTCCCTCTATCTTGGCTGCACCCTTGAAAGCTCACCCCAGTCCAAGCCCTAACCCTATTCATTTAATAATGAAACCTTGGAAAACAAAATTAGCTCAGGATTCACAGAACTCGGATCAGACTCTCAAACAGTGCTGATTAAATATGACTCAAGACGCTCAGCCTGTTTCTCGCTTCAAATGTTTTAACAAACACATTTTAGTGAACTGTTTAGCCGCAATACCACAAAGTTGTGATCAGGACGCCAACTCGCCCTGCTTCACTCTCCAGGTCCAGTACAGCCCAGTGCATTCTGGTTATTGTAGGTTTTCTACCTTTTGAGCAAAAATGAAATAGCACAGCACTTTTTCTTCTTTTCTGGTCATTTCGCACCACTGAAATACTTCTTTAATCTGCAAACGAATGCTTATCGGTTACCTGATTACATTATTGTTGATTTATTACAGCTGACCACCAACACACCAACACAACAGACACACACAACACATGCTCGAGCAGTAAAAGGACGTATTCACAGATCCAGTTGAACCTACAGCAGTTGTAGCTCTGTTTTGGTCTCCACCAGCCACTGAGAATAATCTGCCGGACTTGTTACGGCAGCTGCTTGGTTGAGCCACTCGTTGACAGTCAAGATGAAGTTTATTTCTGCAGAAAACGGCTTCCTGGTGCCGCTCGAAAAGGGGATTGTTGAGAGAAGTGAATTTCAACCACATGGTCACATTAAATGTCCACTTGCATCCAAAACAATGGGGGAAAAAAACCAAGGCTAAAAAGCTACGAGAGCTGAAGAAAATGATATGACGATTATAATTACAGATCAAAGGTTGGATGCAGAAATCTGAATGACATGGTTGCCTTAGTAACCAAGTATTATTAAACTGGATCCAAGACACTGACTACATCATGTACTACTGTTTGTTTGTGTAAAACTGCATCAGCGTTACATAATACGTTAAAAATATCCAATCAAAAATGAATCATAGCTGTTGGGAAAACATCCGAATTACCTAAAAAAAAAAAGGCTTTTGCTGTAACACAGTTTAAATCCCTGTAGCTCAGCGACATGGAACATTTCATCTCTTCAGACTGAAGTCTCGACCTTCATGGGAACCAGCTCCTTCCTGCAGCTTCTGGACCCGTGCCAAAAACTCAGAGTTTTCTCTCAAGAGGCCGTTTGGCTGCTCCGTCGTTGGGCTGTGAAAGTTTGTCAATTACTCTAAGCGCTGATAAAACAAGAAGAAGGAGAAAATGAGCGGGAATCCGTTGAGTAATCGGCGCTCGTAACTGCTGGAGAGGCAGAGAGAGGAAGCTGGAGACGGACTGATAAGTCGCGTCGTATTCTGTGTGGTTTCCATACCAACTGCCAACCTCGTGCTGCGGCCGTCTGCTGATCCGTCCTCACGTGGGAAATCTTTGCCTCCCTAAACTTTTTTCGCCTATAGATTATATTGGTCCAACCACAGAGACGTGGCGAGCAAGATAAGCCCGACAGCTGATCAGAGTTCGAGAGGTCAACCACAGAACTGTTACACACGGCGCGATGTACAGACAGCGGAGGGCTTGTGGGTCGTGTTTGGTTGATTAAGGGGATCTTGGGGGCGATCCATAACATCGATCTGTGGATCCACTCCACAGAGAGAGGAGCGGGAGGGTGACGCTGGACGCAGGGGTCAGGATTCAGTCCTGCTGAATCATAGTGGAGTGAGGATGACGCTCAGATCAACACTTATTAGATGTTATTTTAACTTTTTTTATCTGGAACCAAGGAGGCGAGCTCGTCGTGCATGAGAACTGAAACGGGCTCGGTTCAGCACACAGTTGAATAAACAGGAAGTGTGTCAGAATTTCCTAACTTTTCACTGACGGTGAGCTAATGCTTATAGTCGAGGTTTGCCATTTATAAACCGGGTGACACGGCGTTACGTGTGACTCATGAGCATATGATTTTTAGACCTGTTGGATGACACGGGCCTTTTAGATTATTTCCACATGAGGTCATTTTTAATCCACATGTGAAAACAGTCCAGTCACTCGAGTGAAATGCCCAGTTGACATGTGACATTATAATTTCTTTTACACGTTACATTTCTTTGGCATAGTTTCCGAGTCAACGGCTGCATTAACATCGTGTAACTTTGAGCTTTTCGCCTGAACCCTGACCCACAGGCGAGGCTGTCTGTACTCTGCATCGCTGTGTATTTAAGGATTTAAGGATCGTGGCTCGGTTGTTGTCATCGCTCTCTCTGTGTGTGGGCTGATTAAACAGTGGTGACAAGACAAGGCGGGTTTTGAGTGGCTTAAAAACGTGTCAACACACAAACAAGCGGTCTGTATTCTCCTCTCATCTCTGTTTCAGCACGTCTCCCTCCCCCCATTGGCTTTTCCCTCAGGCCTCGTCCACACGTACCAAAACCATCTTTTTCTCCTCCGTC
>OMLP01032218.1:17383-28995 GCA_900302685.1 Spondyliosoma cantharus | reverse complement strand
TTAAAAGAGAGAAAAAAAAAAAAAAAAAAAAGGGCAGGAGCCTCGAAGATCACTGGTGACAAAATGTTGTTTTTGGGACCTTAATAAATAAATAAATAAATAAATGAATAAATAAATCCTTCCACACAGTCAGGATGAGCGTTTGGACTGTTGGTTTTAGTATAAATGATAAATTAATTAACCTTGCATTTAGTGAGCAATTTGAAGTGCCAGATGGGAGTTTGCGGTGTAGGAAAGTGGAATTTAAGTGTGAAGAATTGAATGCACTCGTCAAAAGCAACCCTCTGCCCGAACACAGATAATTCCGTCAGCTCCCGAGTCTCCCTGCTGAAGACACGGAGAGCTGCTCTCTTGTTGTTTCACCTTGGTGGTGTTGAGTTTGCTGTGGTGCAGCTCCAGGACGTGAAGGGCCGCCTGCAGGTTGGCCTGAGGCTCCGACAGCTCCATCTTGATGGGCCCCAGACAGTGGACGTCAGGAGGCGACAGGTACATTCGCAGCAAAGACAGATAAACCTGAGGGGGAGGAAAAAACGTGGCAGTTCAGAACCTCTCGAGCAGAGATTTGTCGTGGATAGAGAGATGCGAACGGTAAAGAACAACTAGAACACGGAATCAAAAACAAGCAGGGCTCTTATTTCTTTCTGACCTTTAGAGAATAATAAGAATTTGATTTTCCCCTTCAATCCCACGCCCTTTATTACTGATTCTCAGCACTTCAATTTCAGTATCGTTTGGTCATACAGTCTAACAACATTTTATACACATAACAGATAATATCAGCTGTCTGAGATTACGTTGTTTTTTTTGTTGAATTGGAAATGTGTCACTGGGTGCTTCGGGCATAAATTATCCATTATATTTGTAGAGCAATTTCTGCAGGCACAAAGGCACTTAGCAGGAGGCAGCAGAGCGTACAAAAAACAAAAAAAACAGACACACCACAGCTACAATAACTATCCAAGAGGACACAAATGAAAGAAAAATCCGAGAGGACAAGGCAAATAAAACGGAAACACACAAATCAGAAGCTACTTACGTCTTTATTCCCTTCCTGTGAACTGTCGTAATGCCGGTGACAGTATCTGCGGAGCACACGGAGAAAATCACGAGCAAAGATAAAAACCTTTAAATGCTGCTCGTTTCCGTGACTAAATGATTCGCCGCCGCACGAAACAAGCTCGCAGTTAACTATGATTTCAGGGCAGAGACCAACTCGTTTTCTGACTCTTTCGCAGTCAGAATTTAATTTCTCATTACGAGGGAAATGAGCTGCTGGAGTTACAGTAACAAACATTTGTCCGCTGGTCGGGGGGGACGATCTCGGGCGAGTACTCACTCTTCGGCCATGCGGGTGTCGTTCAGGATGTGCACATAGATGAACAGCGCCTGCTCGTGTTTACCCATGCGACCCAGCAGCAGAGCTCGCTCCTCCAGCAAGCCTTGAGGATGGAAAACAAGGTCAAAGGTTGCGGGCTACACCCTTCAGCTTAAACATATACGAGTCTGCTAAAACTTTCCTCTGTGACTGAGAACACGTGTGGATGAGGTAACAGGAAATATATATCAAATGCTTTGTTTTCAAATATCCTGATATCATTCAAATCTGAATTTCCTTCCTAAACGCCTAAGACGTCATTTTCACATCACCGCAAAAGGATTAGAAGTGAAATGTCATCTCGTCGGCTCACGACATTGTTTGCATCCATTACGCAAACACAAAGCGACGTCTTTGTTTGTCCGCCAGTGTAAATCCAGCTCTCACCATCGAAGGGGAAGTCACTGATGAGTCTGGCTGGTTCATAGCTGGTAGAAATGTCCAGGAAAGACAGCAGCTTGTTCCTGTACTCTCCCAGATCGCCGTCCTCCTTCCCCGCAGCAACAGCTGGAACTCCTACAGCAGCACAGAGGATGTTTAAGGTGCCAGTGAGTAGAATGTATTGGCATCTGACAGTGAGGTTGTAGAAAACCACAAATATGTTTATGTATGTTTGATTTGAATTGTGAGCATGCAGAAGACGACTGTAAGCAGTTAGCAGGTCTTCCTCGAAGGAGTCTGGCAAGAAACGCTGAATGTAAACAAAATCATTTTGCTTATTTCTTGAAGAAAGCTCTCGAGGCACATTTGGATTTTGAACCTGCAAATAGTCTACATTTTTCACTGATACAGCAATTATTAACAGTGCATACCGAACTGTAAACCTGCCGCTTCAACAGGCTTCTATAGTCACATAGGCAGTAATGAAACGCGACTCTGTTCGGCGTTACGGCGTCCTGAGAATCCAAATAACCTCAAGCGAAACGGCGTCTTAATATCACAGGATGTGTGCTGCAATACGCTTCACAACGATGTGGAGTTATTAGTTTATTTTTTCCCCCGACGGAGAGCGCGTTAATGAGCTGCGAGTGGAGTCGCGTCGGCAGCGGGGTTCATTTCAATACACGGTCCCTGGGTGATCATTAAAAGACACAAACAGCGAGAGACGGATGGACTTCCTAATGGGTCCTGACGCGAAGCTATGACGGACAAGCTACGAGCGGATGAGTAAGCGACGGCAAACTGAACCCACATGGAGTGATGTAATCGCACTTCCATCTAAAGCGCTCCGTTTACTTTCTAGGCTTGATTCGTGTGCAGAAGATGTGACTGAATGTCTGACAGGACTTCTAAACACATCTGTGTATCAGGGATACATTTTTAAAAAAGAATTTGACAGCTGAACAGTTTTCTCTTGCTCCATGTTACAAACTCCGCCTGCTGTTTTGCTTTACTTTGGTTGATCTCTGCTTTTTGATCAGCCCGATAGTCAAAGCTTTAATTCCATCAGGCTTATTGTTTGGCGTAGACCCCAGTCCAACTTGGTCTGACAAGCCTCTCTTCCTTTTGATCAGCCTTCCTTTATTGTCCCATTTATTGTTTATCTTATAAACTTTGTGTTTATTCTGCAGCCTCTGGACTCTTTCTGGTTATTTCGGACGGCTTCTCTGGGGGTGGCAACACTCGTACCTTCTGGCAGTGAGTTCAGGTACTGTTTCATGAGGCCTTGCACCCGCTCCAGGTAGAGTTGGATCAGCACGTTGTGAAACTCCGGGCCCTTATCGTCCCAGATGTAAATGATGTGCTCCAAATATGGGATGGTGAGTTCCTTAAAGCCCTCCTTCAGGAAGTTCAGCACCTTGTGTCTGGGCAGAGTCTCCACCTCTGTCAGGTCCTCTGTGAAGATCTGGACAGGAAGAAGAAATTCTTAAACTGGACATACACTGACTGACTTCATAAAGTAATACATGCGGACATGCTGTGATAACTGGACTTTAAAGAGCTATACAGAATATAAAGAATTTTTATTTAGGTCTTTGTGTCGCACCTTCAGGCCGTCCTCGGGACAGATCTTCAACACCCAGGGAGAAAACTCGAAGATGATTCCCAAATTCTCCACTCCTGTGTGGGATTACAACAGATATGTGAGTTTAACTGCATCAAGGACGTAAAGACGGAGACGACGATGATCAAGTTTACAATCAGCTACAGAAAACGTCCTTATTTGACGTCATGGCTGAAAAATTTTCATGACAAAACAACCATCAATATCTTATTATTACAATCATTTTCATAATACAGTTTGTTAATCCACAAAACGTGCATTGACTTTGGAAACTGTGACATTTTGTAACCATTATTCTGACAGTATTGACCAAATGATAACTCGAAACAATCTTGGAAAAAATATCGTCTCATTCGTTAAAAACAATAATATATGTTAGTTGCAGCCCTACGAAGCTGAAGTGAGAATGTGTTTGAGAGCCACTGTTGATGATAAAGAACATGTTTGTGGCCAATCTGCCAAAAAAAAAATAGGCTTATTCCAAAAAAACATTATTCAGGTATTCAAGGCTGTTTTGTGTTGTTTGTTTCTCGTTGGCAGAAAGCAGGAAAAATAAGCCTCCACACAGCTTTTGAGATCTGTTTCAACTACACCTTATTTTCCTGGATTGTTTTCAAGATGCTTTGGTCTCGAGAAAAACCTTCAACTTAAAGAAACAGCATCCTCTTTGTGACCAAATGCAGTGGGTTTTTTTTTTTTTTCAGGGAACAATGGTTTAAACTTTCATGGGTTCCAAAGATAAAAGTGATTTGAAAAAGGCTTCTCATCCTCTTCGTCATGGGCCGCACGGGACAATACAATTACCCAATCCTTACACCGCAGAGTCGCAATTAATCTGAAACTTATACATTCAACAAAAACACTGGCAGCAGCTATTCTAACTGTCAAGAACCCAGTAAGTGCAGCAATCTATCCTGACATCTTTGGTGCACAGACGCAGTAAATATCGACGCACACGCCTGACATATGAAAGACTGCAGACCATGACACAGGGCCGAATGCCGACTGCACTCAACATTTCATCCAACATCCACAATCAATCAGGGTGAAAGCTTTCTCAGAGGCTTTCCCAAAATCATTGCAACACATTAAACATAACGGAGATGACAACTCTGACACACCGAGCTAAAACAGACTCGAGTTGGCTCATCCTTACTTACCCAGTCTTTGGAGGTACTGCACTGTTCGCTCGTGGCCCTTCAGAGGAGAGTTGGCCTTGGTGGACTGGTCCAGCAGCACCTGCAGAGCTGCGAGAGGGTAAACCGGGTGACCGGAGGGGAGTGAGAGCAAATGTGAGATCAGTCTGACTGATGGAAAGTAGCAGAACGTCATCATCTCTGGTCCGCGCTGCGTTACATAATCCCTCTGTCGACAGAAACTGGACGAAAGCGCGCGCGGTGTTAATTGGTGGACGGGAACAGCTGGTTTGAATTGGCAGAGAGGATCGAGGGACGGTCTCCAACAGCATGATATCACAAGCGCAACTCGCAGCGGGGCTGATTAAAACCAGCCGCGCTCCCGGCGAGAGCGGCCCAGAATCCACAGCTGAGCGCCGCCAGAAACTAAACGACATGAAGAGCGCTCTGATCTACGAGGATGACTCGTCGACCACAAGCAGGAAACCTCCTCCGAGATAAACTGTGGAGCTGATCCACCCTGTGCTGAGAACACAGCTTCGTTACAAACACACAAAACTAGTAACTAAAAACGAATGCAACAATCGGTAAGTCGTGGCTGTTGTATTTAAACTGGGCGGTGAGGAGGAGAGCGCCGATAAGGGCTGACGTCCGTCTGGCATCGAGTGATCCGTCATTCAAATCCTAAAATCCAAATTGACAGCGAAATTGGGAGCAGCTGTTTCGTCGTGTTTTATTGGTATGTGTTCAGTTGTCGCGCTGAGGTCTGCGACATATTAACCATACTCATACTGAACTCTGCTATCAGACGAAATCCAGCTGATCGACTTATCTGTCGTCTGTTCAGTGTAAAGTGATCGTCCAAATTGAATTTTCCTTTTGAATAGCTGAATAAAATCCAGCTCTGACTGCAGCAACACAGCTCTATAAAAACACACACTTAATGTCAGAATTTTACTGAGGAATAAAAACAAAAATATTACCAACAAAATGCACTTAAATCATTAAAAAGTAAATATTATCATACATCATATTGCCACAGTGTAATCACTGTTCCGTCCGACTAGTTTACGTTCTTGTTTATCAGAGTTTTTTAATAAATGTTGTGCCTTCTTATTGCATACACAGATATAAATGGCTTTTAAAAAAAAGGGATATTTGAACTTGATCTCAACACAGTGAAATATCTGCCAGCTATTCCGGGGGAGCCATCAACAGCTCAAGGAGGTGTATAAATCCCCACCATTTCAAATGAATTATTGAGCTCCAAATCGCACATAATCAAACGGAATTCAAAAGTTTTCTTTTTTCTTTTTTTTTTTTGCAGACAAGCACTGTTCAGTACAAAATCCGCAAATAAGGACTTGGCATCAGTCACAGTTCTTTGAGACGGAGATGGGTGAAAAGTTAAGACTACTTAAGTTAAAGTAAATATTTTCCTCCTTTTGAAGTAGGCAGATCATTAAATTGAAAAATAGCGTGATCTTAAAACTGCTGGCAAGAAAAATAAGATTCTAAAAGAAGAGCAATTTTAGAGCAGAGCAAAGAGGAGAGTTTTTTTTGGCTTGATGAAGATCTGACTAGGATGGAAACACTGTCCATGTAAATAAATGAGTGGCTTGAAGTCTTTAGACCTTGACTTGATGTACATATAATTAAACCTATAATTCCCAATAAATCACGATACGACCTGATAAGATCATCAGGTTCGCAGCGGCGGGTGTTTGACCGGCGGGCAGACTCTTACCTTTCTGGTGCAGACCCTTCTTCTCATAGAGAATAATGAGCTCGCTGTACTTGTGGGCCTTCTTCAGGACGCACTCGCTCTCCTCGATGTGGCAGTGATTGTTTTCCAGTCGGAGGAGGGGGGACACCAGGGCCACGTTGGTCTGACAAGAGCAAAAAACACGAACGCCACATTTCCAAACTTGAATCTAGCCAGATGTGTGATTGCTGATTAGTTCATCCCTTTCTGCTTCACTGTGTGTTTATCATTTAGATAATCTGGTGCAGATGCCTGGCGCTCTGGAGCACTCGCACTTGTCTTTGAGGATCCCCAGTCACTCTGAGGTTATCCCTCCAGTGTAATCTGCATGCCTGGGAGTCCCTCTAATTAAACAGCGCTTATTAAACCTCCGAAGGGAAGCACCTGGTGGCACTGTTCCTCAATGCCCATATCAAAAGAACTGGCTTCTAAATGCAGGAATGGAAAAAAAAAAAAAAGACTCTGGAGTCCAATTAGACTGTTTTGTTACTTTAACCGTAGATGAGGTTTGACACAGAGTGCCTGGTGGAGCTTTTGCCCCGCCATCTATTTCCCGAAAATCAACACCAGACCCATTTTACTGCAGCTACTACCTCTAGAGCTCCGGCCACTTTTAACTGTGACTCAGATTTTGTTACTCAGAGTAAATCTACTAATGAGCTGCCAAAAGTGAAAGCGATTTGGCTATGTGTGAGGTAAAGTTTACTGCCTAGTCTTCGCTGCCAAATTGTTTGGAATCACTTTCTCGTGATAGCACGCCATTTTGCACGCAAGTGGACGGTTGGCGAGCGCCAGGATCCTGAGAGCCGACATAACTTTCAGCACGAAATATATAAACATTTGGACCGGGTTCGCCGACAACTGCAGGTTGTGCCGTTAATCCAAAAAGTATGATGAGTCCTCAGAGGTATTCAACAAAACAGAAAGAAATGGCTTAAGATAAAAAAAAACACTATACTGTGTTTCTAATAAAAAAAATTGTTTCATTCCAAATGAAAAATCAACTGTATGAGAAACATGTGACGTGAAAAAACACAACGAACAACGACATCACAACACACACACGAAGAACGAAAAGGAAACAGCCGGCGCCTTACGTGCAGGTAACACTTCAGCAGGGTGGTGTCGATGATCTGCAGGAGTTTTTTGCGGCTTCTGATAGTAGGCGTTCCCTCCATGAGCGGAGATGTCGTGGAAGGGTCGGAGTCGTTCAGCTGTTTCACGAGGTGGCTGCGTTTCTGTGTGGAAGAATGCAAAAAAGAAGATGCAGAAGTTTTACACTCTACCTCCCGATTTGCAACGACCTTTTTGGTTTTTGTTCTCCTCTTGGTTGAGCCTCATTTAAGGCAAAACGGTTTCCGACAACACGCATCACTGCCACGGATTTCTCCAACTTTCTCGGTGTTGTAAAGGACGTCTTAAGCCCTATTCGCACGGGACCAGTATTACCTGGGGACCTCTAGCAATTTGTAGTAATTGTGGAGGTCGTCTGTGATCTTGATCCCGTGCGAATCCGCCATGTCCGTAATTTGATTTGAGATGATTAGATGGATTACATGCATGGCAGCATGCGGTAAGGGAACATTTTTCTATCTTTCAACGGGCTCACCATTTATTACATTAAAAAATATCCGTATCTAATCGTTGTGCTGCTCCAACGAGGGCTCCGGTGCGATGGATCAGGGGCGTAACGTCAGTAAATTTGAGTTAAAACACAGACTTCGCTTATCCCGTGCGAATGCGCCGCACGAAACACAGACGTGGTGGGATCATTTCCAAATCACTTGAGGTCCCCTGGTAATACTAGTCCCGTGCGAATAGGGCTGTAGGCATATACACACACCTGGGTGAGGTAATCAATTAGAGCCAGGTGAGCCTTCTCCAGCTCCGCCCCGGACAGAGTGGGCAGAGGGTTCGGATAGTGCAGCTGTTTGCGGTAGTCTGCCGGGAGCAGGTCTGGGTACAGCCCGATCACATGGGTGGGATCTGCAGAGCACAGGAGAGGTAATGCGTCACAACTTGTTCCACACATGATATTAAGAGTTTGTTTATCAGCTATTGATTGAAGGGGGAAAATTATTTGATTGCAGAGTTTATAATACAAAACGCAAAACAAACAAAAAAAAAACCATTAGTTAGAAAAATCTTTTGTTAACCAGACCTGAAATCAAGAGCTCATTAAGGGAAGGGAAAGTCCGTCATCACTGCGGAATAAATCCTCACACGGCAATGTGTCATCATTAAATGTGAAATGTCGTACGGGAATAAAAACATTTCCACCGATAGCTACAATAAGAAACAGATGTCCAGTGAGTTCAGTAACATAAGAACACACAGTGGTCAGAATAAATTATGACCAGATTCACATTAATTAGGCTCCAATGCATAAACACGGATCATCAAGATAAATTTGTTCACCCAGGGAGACAAAATCCAAACACCTCGTCAAAGCTAATCGCTTCACAAAATATTTACCCTCAAGCCACATTGTCTGAGCCAGTAAGGGATTTGTGGCAGAGAGAGCGCAGAAGTTTTTCATCAAGCATTAGTTACGTGCTTAATGTAGACGTCAGGTAAAACAACAGGCCCAGACAAAATGCGTATTTAGCCTAGCAGAAATTCTCTGAAACTGCAATTTTAATACCAATCATACGATCAAGAATTATGGAAAAGCAACCACGTGTTCCACCCGCAGAAATTGACATCGCAACACGTACAATCTGATCCGAGCGTGCTGAGCGATGAAATCCTTACCTGTGCCCAGTTTGGCGAACACCTGCATGGAGTCATCAAATCTCTTCTGGCAAAACAGGTTGAAGGCGAAGAGATTCTGGATGTGATGTATCTGCTGCTTCTTATCGCCGTCTGAATCGTCCTTCATCTTCTGACGGCAAAAAAAAAAAGGGGTTAGCATTAGCTCTACGCGCAGAAATATCTTGAGATTATTTTCAGAAAGCGTCCGAGAATATGAAGTTCTTGAAAATGCCCCTGGAAAAGCTAGATAGAGATCCAGGGGGCATTTTCAAGAACTTCACATTCTGACAATAATGTACGAAGCCACGAGCGTTTCACGGTTTCAACGTACACCTCTTAATCAAGATAAGTGAGTTCAATGTTCCGCCCTTTGAGCTAAAATGCTTATTGAATCTTGAGGAATTTAATAACGAGATTTTACAGCGAATTGAATCTCACCGCCAGCTGAAGAGCCAGCTCAAACTGCTTGTCCTGAAGAAGCTGCCGGATCTGGCTGGATATTGACACGGGCACCAGGCGCCACACAAAGTGGTTGCTGGCAACGTACACGATATTTGGCCTGAGAAAGACAAGAGGAGGGAGCGGCATTAGAGGGATTAAATTCAGAACTAAAGTGTGTTAATTGTTCATTATCACTGTCATCATCAGCATCATGAGAGAGAAAAAAAACTAGAGATTAATGCAGCAAATCACACGTGAAGTTATTTTAGGGATCCGGTTAAAACAAGAAATGCTTCTCATTATAATTATGCTGCTATAACAAGAAAACTAATTTTATTTTGTTGCCATTCTTTGCACCATCTGATTAATAACAACATAAAGAAGCTAGCGCACAAGTCCTTTCGCGAGGGCAGGTAGCCAGGAGACTCCTGTTCAGCTCGACAGGGGGATTACTCACCCAGCTGAAGTGATGAAGCGAGGCCTCTGCAGCTCCACACTTTGCACCAGCAGCCTCGGCTCGAAGGTCCGGATCTCCACGTACCGAGGGAGAACAGCGATGATGTACGGAGGCTGATGCTCTGAAAACATTTGGACAAAAAAGGCAACAGGGTTACAATCCACGTGCAGGTCAACTGAGTCCAAACTGTTACGGGTACGAATACCTGTGAACTAGGGAGAGCCAGAGAGAAGCGAGAGAGAGAAAGAGCGAAGAGAGAAGCTGCGAATCCACAAATTGGAGAAGCGGGGGACAGTTACTGGAGGGCATGTTTGCTTGGGAAAAAGGAAACAGTTAACAGCCTTAATTGCTTCTGCTTCAATGAAATGCGAGCCTTCTGATGTCAATCCAGCTTAAAGTCTCTTGTCTTTGAGAACAGGTGCCTCATTTGTGATCACGGAGTGAAGACCTCGAGGCTAATCTACAGGAAATCCAGCCAGAGAGAGCCATCTAGACGGGCCCGAGGTTGGACTCACGTGGCCCTCTCTTCCAGCCATGAACAGTCGTGGGATGGTCAGCTAGATCCATTTTGAACTGACCAGCACTCATCCTCTGCTGATGCACGCCAAAGCCTCAAATGTTGACTATATCAAAAACAAGGAAATTGCAAACTGTATGAAACCACCGCTTGGAGGCTTCATTTCCCCTTCATATTGTTCCTTTCTGCATTCCAGTGACCACAAAGAGAGAGAGAGAGAGAGAGAGAGGGGCCTTTAAAACAACGTGAGAGCTCATCTGCATGACTTCTGTCACAAAGCTCATCAGTAACCCAGACCTGTGGCGCGTTAGTCACGGGATAAAAAAAGCTGACATAAGATTATGTTTCCTCTCCCGACATGTGGAAAGCAGCAGCGCAGCTCAGACAGCGTGGAAAGACGCTGCTCTTGAGGAAGGAAACGTTGAGGAGGAGAAGACGGACAACGGCTCGATGATCGGCAGCGTTTACGCTAAACGCTAAAAAAAGGTGTTTTAGATTTCCATATATAAGCATAAGCGACATATAGGAAAGTTACAGCCATTTATTAGAATATCATCTGAGACGTTCTTCAGTGATTAACGGTTTACATTTTGAATTCAGGACTTGTAACAGAGAATTCTTAGAGCGTTGTATTTCTAATTTTACCTAACGTAAGGATCTAAGAACTTTTTGCACCGCTGCTTTTAAAACGGACAGGAACCGAAACTTCTGTCAAATTACAGAAAGAAGAAGGACTAAATCTCAGATCACGCTCACACCAAGAAGTTTGAATAAAGATAATTTAGATGCCGGACCGATTTCTAATTTGGGGTGAAACGGATAAACCCGAGCGTAGCGTGTAAAAAGTGTAACGGCGTTCTCCACAGCAGCTTGTCCTGCACAGCGATTTTTTTCCGAAATCCTGAAAACCCGATTCTCCTTGTGCTGCTCCCTTGATTCGTCCTCTGAGGCCGGTGCAGAAGGGTATCATTATCGGCAAACTCATTAAAATTAAGTAGTCTGATCATTTACAGCAAGCGATGTCCTTGGAAAAATCAATAGATGCTTACATCTAAATTGCCATAAATTCTGTATGTGTGTTTATGAAACTGACAGCTAAGTTCACTTTGTGTAATGTGGTGAATTTCTTGGAGTTTTTTTTTTTTTTTTTTTTTTACGGGTT
>OMLP01032218.1:0-17363 GCA_900302685.1 Spondyliosoma cantharus | reverse complement strand
TTTTAATTTTTTTTGGGTTTTTTTTTTTTTTTTTTTTTTTAACGGTTTAGACAGAGTGCAAAGAAAGCACAACAAAAAAAATTTGGCTGATTTTTTATTTCTGCCCCCGAGTGGAATCGACCGCCAGGGGTGACACATTTTGGCAAAACACCTTCTGCGTTATCTGGAAGACTAATCAACATTCGACTGCTGGGGGGAGGATTTTTTGGGCGTTCTTACTCAGCGTGTGACCTTTTGTATTCGCTGTCAGTTCTTATTGATATCAAATACAAGTTAACTCTTAGCAAAGACATCGAGAGTCATACAAGGACAGAAAAGCATTTTGGAGAGGGTGTGCAGCAGCTTTTGTTTTTTTGTTTTTTTTGTATAGAAACAAACATGGGATCCTCGCGGTCAAACCTCAAACGTAAATGAATGCAGAATCACAGAAACATGTTCGTAGTACGAGCTGTTGTGGTGCTTCCTTACCCATTGCTATAGGGATGTCTGTCCAGTTCAGGGCACACTTCTGGGTGCAAACGCCCTCCTCGTTGAGCACCACGGTTAGATCATCCTGCCCGACGGCCACCTTCCCATCAGCCAGTGGGGCAACCAGAGGCTCCAGCTGTTTCCCAGTGGGGAAGAGCTCCTTGATGGAGCCACGGCTGTCCATCTAGTAGAAGTGAGCCAGAAGATACAGAACCTATTAAAAACATCTTACGAGCTTCATCTGCAAGGTCAATCATGGAGGGCTCGAGACGAACGATAAAAGATCAAAGATGAGCTGATTAGACGAGCGATAACACAACAAGACATTAGTTGAAAAGAGAAGAACAACAGAAGGAAGAAATACGAAAGGAAGAAGCCCAAAATAAACACTACATTTCAAGGACAACACAACAGACAGGGAACTAATTATATAACCGTCTACTTCTCATCTTTTCAGAAGGGGTATAAAAAGATCATTTTCGACGTGATACTCCTTCCAAACCGGCCTATAAAACACTCTCTGGAGACTTGAAAAGGAACTTGCATAATTACCCCTTCACAGAGAATATGAAAACTCAAAAAAAAAAAAAAAAAGCCAAATCATTCATAAGTCAAGACGGCAGTCCAGCCCAGTCTCAAATTTTGCTCATGAAATACAGAATACGAAGACCAAGCACGTGTTCGAAACTATATTTTATGCACCAATATTTTTTATAAATACTTGAGTTCCCCTTGGCTGTTAAACGACTTGCTGGCCACATAAGTATCTTCTTTTAAAATCACTTTTGAAGAACTTATTCTTATCAAAAAAATTATTTGGGCCTTTCACAACAAAACTTCATTTTCAAATCCCTGGTCCAGCTCCCTCGTCATCCCACCGCCAGGCAGCGTCCCTCCCAACAGCCCCCTTTAACAATCTTCCATGACCTGCTTCAGCATACGGATCACTGGGGAAGTCGGCACAGGCGACGAGGCTCAGCTTAACCGACTTCACCACCTGACACAGAACTGAACGCGGCTCTGCACCAAAGTCTGACTGAATGCTGCCTCAAAGACCGACGGAGGTCAGTCTGACGACAGAGGATATATTACAGAGGTGATTTACAGCGGCTCTGACCGGGACTACGAATTTGGGGACTAGCCGGTTAGCATGCCAACTTCAGCGGACGTCTCTGCAACACAGGACAGAGACGTCTTTGGCGTAACGTCAATGCTGTCGTTTCTTCACACTCCGTCGATAACGTCACTTCTATTTTTTTTTTTAACGTTTTACACAAAAATCTGGCCATATTTTAGAAAATCTTAAAAAAAAGACAAGAACAAACTGAGCTTAAAGACGGACCGTGGTGAAATGGCGTCCACGGGTGTCTCAATGTGTCACTATTAGAAGCGACTAAAGACTCTCTTCTCAATTAGACACACCACAAAAGTTTTACAGCCTCTTTGCAGGTCTGAAAAGAAACGAGGCTTTCACATACAAACGTCCGATGATGGGTGGAGTAACACTTTAAATTGTAGGTTGCTGCAGATAAGTACAGCTGTGTGTAAAAAGCTTAGTGTTATTCTTTCCTGTAGCACATACCCGAATGAGGTAATAGTCTCGCTTGAAACCAACACATATGGAGTTTTCACACCAGGCCATGGACTTTGGAATATCTGGAGCGCCAAAGTCACCCTGTCAGACACAAAGAAAACATGAGGATGTCTAAATGTGTCAAACGGTCGGAAAAAAAAAAACCCAACTCTAAATCTGGATCATACTGCAGTGAGTCACATCTCAAACATATTTAATTTTACCTGCAGCTCGTGGAACTCTCTGTCCTTCCAGTAATACAGCTGGAGTTTCTTTTTCACTGCGACACACATTCTCAACCTTTCCTCTCCCGGGCTGGTTTGCTGCAGACAAAAGAGAGAAAATATACAATTCGAGACTCCAAATCTGGGGAAAATGTGAGTGTAACACAGAAATGTGGAAACAAGAGCGGGAACAAATCATTGTTATGGCTGTCTTTGACCGTGCCATAAAATGTAATGGGAGTCATACCATTTTTATTTTCATTTTTTGCACGTTTTAATCCATTAACTGCAAATTGAGCGCATCAGACTAAAACATTCTGTTGTAAAAATGTCTAAATGCATTTCCTACTTTTAATGCTGCCACTGTTTCCATAAATTTCAATTGAGAGTAAAAACACAGCTAACAGAAACCTCAACAAGGATCATCATGTGGCTTTTTATTCTTGTAAAAGATATGATAGTCAACTCTGAAACAGAGATATGATTCATAAGTAGGATTTGGCGCGGTTTCGCTTTATGTGCTGGTGTGAGGCAGCAGCATGTGAGTTGTGTTGAGTCGGCCTAAGGAAAAGCAATGAAGCTGACTGCACTGCACATCTACAAAAAGGATTGTATCTATTCCCATGCCGCCGGCCCCTTTTTTCACTTTTGTGCATGGAAGTGCTAATAAAGCATGACTAAAAATGGTGAGTGCGATGGATCTTAATCCCTCAAGTCTCTTCTTTTAACCGCACTGAAATAAACATATATACGGCTAAAAAAAAGTTAGAAATTCAAACAGCTGTGATGTAAATGACCCTGTACATGCGTTGCAATAAATTGGTTGAGGCGTGCAAAAACGCTCGAAGCCTAACTTGATAAAAAAACGAATAAACCACGTCACTCAAAGCTCCCTGGTCAACGGCTTCCAAGTGGACCGTGACTCATCTGCAGTTTCTCCTGACCACACTCGTAACTGACAGCTGTGTGAGCGAAGGCGGAAGTGAAAATTATTTCCACCAGAAAGATTCGGAATGGGAGGAAATACAGATACACGAATGTGATTGCAGTGCCGCACATAAACTAGACTGCAGGGACAGCGCCTGAAATCCTAAGCTTTGACCACAAGCGGATCGTAACCGACCTGCAGGTCGCAGGCAAAGAGCGTGGCGCCTTTGGCTTTGGACAGCACCGTGATCTGCTGGAAGGTCAGGAGGTCATGGACGTGGATGTTGTTCTCTGCAGGAGAAACACATTAGATAGTGTCAACACAAAAAGATAACATTTTCACTGCTTAATATGTTAATATATTAGGGATAGACACTTACCCAGGAGACTGACGAGAATTTTGTACTGCGAGACGACATACAGCTGTAGAAAGAGAAAGAAACACGACGCAGGTCCACGATCAAACAGGAAGTCACGTTGACAGTACTGCTACATCACACCTCAGTTGTTTAACCCACTTCATGAGTCAGTATGAGTCACACGGAATTGAATTTTAAGAATTTTTGGAATTTTAAGTTGGCATATGAATGCGTCTTGATGCGCGTCTGACTCCCAGAATCATTCCAAGAGAGGGAGTTGGCTTCTGAGACCAATTCGGACTGACGTGACGTATGTTTACTCCCACAGTCCTTTTTCGCTTTTGAGAACATAGCAATACAGTGAGTAGTTATGGTACTTGAGTTTGATCTTCTCCCACCAGAATGAACACTTTTGATTTATGCATCGATTAGTTAGTCTGTGGTCGGTCGCATCTCACCTGCTGAATCTTCTTTGAAAAGTTCTTATTGGATTTTTCCAGCGTCACCTCAAAGCGGTTGGTGCCTAATGGGAAAAGAGACATAATTAAATGGCTGAACAAGGTCTGCGAATACACAAATAATCAAATGCATCACACACACACACACACACACACACACACACACACACACACTCCTCATCCCCTTCTTACCTGCATCCTTCTTTATTCGGTAGAGAAGAAGATGCCCTGGCTTCGTCCCCACAAGCAGCCAGTCCTCTGAGAAGAGGAAAACATTCAGATTTATGGTAACAAATATAAACATGTGTGGTGTGACATGCTTGCAGGGAGATCATTGGTTGTGTAACGCATCACTTGTAGACAAGAGGGACACCTGAGACTGCAGGTCAACAACACCCAGAGGGAAGCACTGTCAATGTCAAAGCACGAGCTGTGGGATAAACTCAGTGTCAACAACTCACCCCAGGCCGCAAGACAGTCGATCTGAAGAGGAAGCTTTTCCAAAATAGGCACTGGTTCGTACGCGTCGTGCATCTTGAAGCTATATCGGTGATTTAATTACACACCGCTCTGATGGATCAATCCCACACGGAGTCGACGCCTGTCGGACAACAGCTGACTGACTGACCGCTGCTAAGTCTGTCAGGGTGGACCGCCTTTATGTGTCGCCATTAACCGGCCGAGCAGCTCAAGTGTTTCGACGGTCAATGAGGAAATCTGCTCGGGTAACCCTGGTAGTGCAGACTTCTGTAGAGCTATGCAGTTTGCCTGGTTAGCCAGCTAGCTCCCCCGACCAAAACAACAGCTGATCGTTAGCCTGCTAGCTTAGAAGTTAGCAAGCAACGGCTCCAAAACATTGCCCCCGTGTCACTCCATGCTAACAGAAACCCGAACAACGGCAGTCGGTTTCCTCATCGATGAAGACAAACGCGACCTTTAGGTAGATAGAAACAAATAGTAAACACCGTGTCGGCCGTAGTGGTTCAGTTCTCGTTAGCCTTGTTAGCTTCTTGCCACTTCCTCACTTGTGTTGACGGCTGCGCGAGAGAATGGGGTTTGACAGGCACGTGACTCAAGTCCGTACGGCTCCTCTCACGAGGAACGCATTAAAGGTGCAGTGACTATATTTGTACAAGTCTCGCGAGACTTTACGAATGGAGCTTAAAAAACCTGCCAAAATATGAATAGAGAAGGAAATAAGTAAACAATGGAGATTAAAGACGGATGCGATAGATGCGTAGATATTTCTATACCTGTGTGGACTGAGCGCAACTAAATGGTGTGTAATTCTCGCGAGACTTTGTTCATTGGCTTCAAAAGCCTGTCAAAATAAGAATTGTGTTTTTTAAGGAAAAAATGGATAAAAGTTACTATACAATCTGTAATGTGACATTTATATTGATATACCAAGATATTCTTTTCAGTTATTTACTCAAAAATGTAAATGTAATTATTACTATCATGCAAAAATATAGAAAAACAAGCAGAAAATGTCATTATTTTTGGCCAAAGGATATATCTACAGACTACATGTTATCAAGAGTTTATTACATTTTTGCTTTCAATTTTTGATCTATTTAATCTAATGTAAAATCAATTTGACTGCCAACTAAGGTGCATCAAAGCAGCTCACAGTTTTGTGCTTCACTGTAAAATATGATAAAGAAAAATGGTTGTTTCAATTGCAGTTTGGATCCATCTTTTATAATTGTTAACAACACATTAAACATGTCATAAATGCACACAGAAACAGACTTTGTAATCATGTTTTAATACAAATCTTATTTGCAGGACATACGCAAAAAGCCATACAATATCATCAGCTTCACATTACAATGCAGACTCACATCCAGAAATTGGGCTTCAGTGTCTCTCTGAAATAAAAAAAGACTTGGATAAATACTTAAAAAAAAAACATAAATTAAGTAATTTAGAATATCCACACATACTGCAGTAGATCGCACAAGGACGGGATGTAATTCTAAGATTATTCTGGAGTTTGAATATGATAGGCTCAAAGTAATCTGTAATTATGGCATTTTTAAAATTATTCCTTTAGTAAGTATTTTCTTTTAATAACTACCCGGTGCTACTGAATTTCAGAACTCTGGCCCAGTTGGCAGAGGGTGTGACATGAGATTACATACATAGAGTAAACCACACGACATCTGTGAGGCTTATTAATAGATTTTGTGATTAAGTAGCAAAACAAAAAAACATTTTCACTTTGGTGAGAGTAATTCGAAGTGGACCTAAATCACAGCTGTTATTTGAAAAGCTATAAAATGTCATTTTTTTTTATAGAGATGAAAATAAACATCATTCTACTGAGACTTTTGCTTGAAAACAGGAACATGTTTTGAGTCTCACTTTTCCGATGGCTGAACTGCTCTGTGAAAGGATGACACCTCGCACAACGTGGACACTTCTAATGAAACTGCATTTACGTTTGCGTATACTTGGCTTTGAAAGGAAACACATGACCAAGAGGGTCATTACATTCTCGCAGCCCAGGGAACAGTGTGTTCTGGTCATCATAAGGATCCCCCAAAAACAAAGATTTAGCACGTTTCACCCTGACAAATGTGATATGCTTCAAGTATCAATTCAAGCCGTGTTCACATAGAGTCACAGTAGCTTATTTATTTCTATAGTTCAGGATTACTCAGTTAGCCAGACAACAAAGTGTTAAGAATAACACATATGCACATAAATAATCGGTTGGTGCAGCGACAAGAAATGAACTCAAGAAATCTTCACTGGTGACATAAAAAGCACAAAAACATTGATTTTTAGTTATCTGGCTAAATGGTTAATCATACCATACAGCTGCTTGCACATTTCGATATTAAATATACTCCATTATGTGATCTATAAAATATGTAATTCAATAAAACACATGATAAAAACAGCCTCAGGACACCTCAGAAGGAAAGTGTCTGTCACTGTGTTGGCTTGAATATAATCTTATGATGCAGCGTTTTCGACATGTGTTTTCCCCGTCATTCGCACCCTCGTCATGATTCCTTGGCTGAGACAACCGCCAAGCATCATGATTTGTAGTTGAACAGATTCGAAAGTAGTCGCCACAGTCCCGCAAGTTCGGCCAATCAGGCGCTGGGGTCACTTCTGCAATTTGAAGCAGGTGGTTAAAAGTTAAACTTCTCTAAAACGTTTCCCATCTTCCGCCCCAGTGATCCTGAAACCACACGGCTCATTAAATATCGTATTAGTGTAAAACCACAAGACAGGATTTTAATAAATATCATATTTTCCGGTACCCAGTTTCTACTTGATTTTGGTCATGTTTGTGACAACGAAGAAACATCTTTGACACAAATAAAATATTTATCAAAGTGCTCTGCTGTGCAATTCCTTCAGTTTCACACAGAATTTCCCAGAATCTTGACATCAACCCATCCACATATGGGTCAGACAGTACTGCTCTGAAAGAAACACACTATTCACCTGTCTTTGAACTTATTGGAGTGTTACACGTCACCTGTGTTAATAAAACTAAAAATGTAAAGTGTCCGGACGGACATTTTTTGGTAATAAGATCACTCAGAACGCATTCATCGCTGCCTCAGTGAAATCACCTTCTTTTCATTCTCACATTTACTTCTACTCCATCTTGGATCGCTCCATCTTGGTTTTCAGGATTTCCTGGAAAAAGGAGAACACAGAATAATGCATGTGCAGTAATGTGACCATGATAGCACAGTGAATGCCATAATCAGCAGCATTGTATACAGAAATCATGGGACTAGCAGGGGGAAAGTAAAAGGACCCTTTACCTCTTCCTCATCAAGCATTACAGGGAGAGCTCTGTAGAGAGAGAAAACGCAGAGAGGGAGGCAGTGAGTGCATTCACATGGGCCAGGCCAGGGTCAATTTGAGTATTAACAGTATATGTTTCTGGTCTGATCTGCCCTTGATTAGATACCGTAAGCTACATTAATACGCTTACATAAGCTGAAACAATGACAGATTTAGAAGGATTATTGTTTTTATAAACGTATTCTCACAATGTCCATGTAGGGCGTAATAACTAAACAAATGGTTTCATATTAATAACAATTTGAATCCCAAGGAGATCAAATGATCTAATATTTTAGGAAAAGATGACAGAAGAGTCTAAAATATTAAATAAAATGTACAAATCAAAATATATTTTTTTCGTCTTTTCTCTCCCATTAAACATCTCACAATCCCTCAGATTTACCTTGTGACCCTTTGGAGGGGCCCGACACTTAGGATAAGAACCACTGGACTAAACTAAATCAGACTTCACTATAAAGCTTAGTTTAAACTAGCGCCACACACTGCTACATGCACATCGTTTTATCGGTATTTATAATATTTATATAGTTCAGATTAGGACTTTTACCTCTAGTCATCTCAACGTCTAAAATTTAAATCTACTTTACTCACACATCAGCTACGGTGGTAGGAATGTTCTCCTCAACCCATTTTAGGTCTTCGTCCTGGAAGAATCAGAGTTTAGAAATTATTAAATTATCTGTGCATAAAACCATTAAGGAATATAAGTAGAGACGCGCTGACAGAAGACATTTAACCCACCTCTTTACTCAACAGTTTCTGGGAGCCATTAGAATCGGGCTTTGAGCCTCTCATCTTCATTCCCTCTAAAATAAAATAAGCCAGTTTAAATCACAAAGAGGTCTCTTGTGCAATAATGTGATTTACACAACAGGGTTATTACATTGTCCATTTATACTCTTATGTGATTAGAAGATGAACATTTCTAAATGAATCATATCTGCGTGAACACATTTAGATCATGGCCTCGGTGTCAGGGGTTATATAACACAACACGCCGGATGACAAGGCCTCCTCAATCAGATCTGGGGCCAATTTTGAGTTATCTGCAGCTGCAACACAAATCTAATTGAAAACATTGTTGGCTCCATCATCATCCATCAGGACAGAACAGAAAATGATGTTTAAGTATGGAGTGATTAAGACGTCTGGAAAGATAGTGACTCAGTGTTTCCAGATCTTGTGTGTGGATATGATAAACAAAGAAAACTGACTTATTTTTTAGCCCTGCAGCCTCTCTTGGCACTGGGATCAGAGCTACACTAACTAAGCGCTGTGTTGTAGATCAATAAGCATTCAGTCAGCTCACCTGAAACAAAACCCGGCCCTTGGCCTTCAGTCGAATTCAGAAAAACAGCTGCTATCTAAGGTAAGACATCTGAACTGGACTAAACAGCACCCCATCTATTTATATAATCGTAAACACTGTCGGACACTGTGTTCTCATTTAACGGAGGTCTTACCAAAAGCTTCATTCAGCATGGGCTCCTTCGCCTCTTCCTCTTCATCATCTTCATCAATCAGAGGAGAATGAGAGAACCTGAGACAAAACAGAAGCAGAAATTAAACGCTGCTGGCAAGATGATATGACAGAAATAGTTTGGTGCTGCAGGATCAGGCCCAGCTCCAGACTGACTCTGACCTTTGGCTGTTGGCAGAGGGCCGCAGCAGCACCATGATCACCAGCAGGATGGTGGAGAACAGGAGACGCCAGAAGGCATCGTCTACCCACAAGTCCCTCCAACCCTGTGGACACAAATAGAAACACGGAGATGGATGTTATCAGGTTGCAAGGAAAGTTTTGGCCTTTCATCTCTGTATATACACAAGAAACCAAGGAACCTCAACACAACGCAATGACAGAAAACAAACTGACCGTCTGGCAGTCCACCAGCTTGAAGACTTTGGTGGTCCAGATGATGAAGATGATGGAAGCTGTGGACACAAAGTAAACAACGGTGTTACTCTGATGTCTGTAAGAGGCAAATCCATCTCGGAGCGGTTGGCACTCACCGACAACAGAGAAGATGAGAGTGTTGGTGAAGTGCTGATACAACGAGAGTTTCACTATGTTTCTCCGAAGCTTCAGGAGGCGAGTGGTTTGAGACAGACTGATGAAAATGTAGATGCAAATTAAGGAGAACATGCTGTATATACATTGGGACAAACCATAATTAAAAGCTTATAATATGCAACGTTTCTGAAAATGCAAATCCTGTCTGGTCAGTCCCGAGTGGCTGTTTTGGCTGGTTTGATAAAAGGATATCCACCACATGACACAGGAGTCAATAAGGGAGAGGCTGAGATTGGCCACCAGGGCCACCGTCTCATAGAAACCCTGGAAAAAGAAGACAAGAGTCGGATTAGAAAAAAAAGAAGGTCGTGTGTGTGTGTGTATAAACAGGACTGAAAGAGCAGAATAAATTAATCATAAGGGAAGTCACAGTGTTTTTTTTAAACATGAGATAAGCTTGTGTTAAGATCTGCCTCCTCACAAAACACATCTGCTCACCAAACTACACAACCTCTCTTCTCCCTGCCTTCTATTTTTCTAATGGCTGTTTGTGTATCTCTGTGTTTTCATGGCTTTTTGAACTTGCTGCGGCGTCGCTGGCAGCATTTGAATATCACTCTTAGATCAAATTTGTCATTCTTTATTATCATCCCTTGCCCGCCTACCAGAGACTAAATCCCGGCGTAACCTCCTCTCCCTCTCTATCGTCTCCTCTACTCAAATCGAGTTTATTTAAGCGGAGTGCTTTGAAAGCCGCGCCGGGCAAGAGTTTTATGTAAAAATACACCAACACTATCAGCATCAATCAGACTGTGGAGGCAAGAACAGATAATGTCCTATCTGCTCTAGTGCAGAGGGTTCGGGGAAAATTATGAACTGCGGCTTAACAGAGGAATAGAAATGGTCGACAGAACAGCTGTGAGAGTGTGAAGAGAAATCTTTTTTTTTTCTTTCTCATCCGTTTGGTTTATTTTAGGATACAGTGAATCTTCAGTGGGGGGTTTAGTTGATATAGATTAGTGTATCCAGTGCAGCCCATTGAGTCCACTTAACAGGATCGCTGAACAGTTTACTCTCACGGCCATCAAGTTATAATCCTCAAGATTTTCATAAGATTACATCTAACTTTGGATACTAATTATGAGTAGGGTTGCAGTGTTTAGCGGCATACACTCATCTTCTCATGTACATTTGTCTACCAACATCTACTGCATTCAATTCTAACTTAGTAGGGTAATTAAAAATGTATATATTCTAAGTTTTTAATCAAGTTTCATGTATCGGGACATAACATTTTGTGAAATTATAATCGTTAAATGCCTTTTCAAATGCAGTTTACGTTTTCGTCACTTGCAGGCAGGGTCTGATTTTCTTCTACGCACACGAGGGATTCACGAGAAACAACGCAGCATGAAAATCCAACATGCTGTTTTTTGTTTTTTTTAATTGATCACATTGATAAAAGCCAAACCAACACACCACAGCCAAGCATTTCCCTTCTGCTGCTACTTCACAATAAAAGCAATCAACCGGAAAAATGCTGGCTGCCTCGAGCGTGGGTTTGTGCGGTTGCACTGTAAATACAGAAGTAGCCTCTCTGTTAAAATTTCAGATGAAGCAGCTGCTCAAGGGGTGTTTGCTGTAGTGTGACACTGCAATTGTTGTTACCACCACTGCAACCACAGGTTGTGAAAGGATGAAATTAAAAGAGAACAACTTCAAAAACAGGTCTGTCACGTCCTGACCAGCAACTAAGGAACTAAATAGATTGCATAGACTTTAGTTTACCTGCATGTCATTGTTGGCGTTTCGGCTGCTTAAAGCACCTGATGAGTGGAGTCACCTTTTACCGAATTTGCTGTATTTGTATGAATTACCTGACTCTGTCACTGTACTCCAAACAAATACTGAGAATGTTTTCTATTGGGTGGTGATGAAGCAAGGGGCTGGTGGAGTTTATTAATAGTTGATACTTACACCCGTCACTCTGAGCACACCTTCCACAGAGGAGAAGAGCAGGTAGAGAAGCCCGACAGCTACAAGGCGATGGACTGTGGTACCCAGTCTGGGTCTACAGAGTGTAGAGAGAGGTTGAAATGGGAGTATTAGCAGTGAGACCCCCACTGGTTGATATTGAGACATAACGGCAGATAAAAAGGTCAATTTCAAAAGAGGAATCTTACCGGACTATGCCATATCCAAGACTGACAATGAGGACCAGGATTCGGGCTAAAGATCTTTTGAGTGCAGAAAGCAGCTCAGCAAAAATAACAGCACCTTGAACTGTGAAGACACACAAACAGCATTATGATTATAACAAACTGTAGTGAAGAGAAAAGAGAAAAAAATTATCCCACAGACAAGCAAATATATCAAATCAACAAACCGTAGTCTCCTTTGTAACGGATGCTCTGGTACTCCGAGTAAAACACGGCTTTCTCCAGCATGCCGAGGATGATGACAGCGCCGATCCAGAACTGGATCCGCAGCAGATCCCTCCAATAGCAAGCACACCAGAAGAGCCAGAGAGCTCCGAACAGCACGTACACGATGCACATGACCATGAAGAACTGTGATGGACAGGAGGGAGAGACAAGTGTTCAGGCTTTATGCAAAACTCAAGATTGCATTGTTGCAAAAAAACCCAACTCTTCCTTCATTTAATTTAGTACATACCATCATGAGGGGCCAGTCTGCTGGAGAAGAGTAGTCGTGTGGTCCCTTCATCTCAACTATCACTGAGGAAAGAAAAACTAAAAGTCACATCTCCTGACACACACAAGTGTCCTTTCTCTAAAAAAAATTGTAAAATTGTAAAATTGTATTTCTCACTTGTGAAAGTGAAGCTGAGCTGCTCTGCTCCGTCGTCATCCTCCATCCCGCGGGGCAAAGGCTGCACCTTGACTATGAACAGATATGGACTGTCCTGCCAAGCTTTGGCCACTGCGCTGATATCCTGCAAAAAGATGTTTGTGAGCAAAGAATCATAGTCGGCACAGCCTCGAGTGTTTATCTAAACTGGCAATACATCGTGACATAAACTGTTCCTGTGAGGAACACAAAAACTTTACGGGAGGGGAAAACAATTTCAGCTGCTCCACAGGAAATTACCTCTAATAAAAAACATACATTCGCATAAAAGTAGTAACAACATGTCTTACCGGCTTGTCAGGCCAAAACAGACTTTGATTGGATGGGTCACTCTGAAGAGACAACACAAACACATTCATAAAACAATTCTCTGCACAGTTTTGAATTAGTATTATCAATATGGACAATCCATCCACGATCAGTAACTCACTTTTGGGCTGGTGAGGGGCTGATATGGGTTGAAGTCTGGATAATACACCTAGGTGAGCAGACAGGGCAAAGAATCCTGGATGAAGTTACCTCAAACATAACTGCTGCACTAAACTTGTGTTCAAAGTGGCGATTGACTGCGTGTGCTGTGTTTACCCTCGGTAAGAAGAGCGACGAGCAGTTGTCGAAGTACATGTAGCCTTGACTGTAGAAGCCGTTCCAGCCGTCCTTCAACATGTGGTCCATACCGAACATGTTCATGGCTTTCTTGTCCTGTAAATGACAGTGAGGGGAAAATCAGTGACACTATAAAACTACTCATGTTGCAACATTACAACAAATGAATGGAGGACAGAGGCTGCAGACTAAACAGGGAGAGTACTACATTCATGATCAGACGGGACTTGGAAAGTAAAATACAAAGAGGAAAACTGCTCTCATCTTGCTTGAAGTCAGTGTTTGACAGACGCAGACATTTCAAAACACATCTGAATGAAAAATGTCCTGATCAGGGTACAGGTGACCTCGATACGTCCTCTCTTTTTGGACTTCTTTCTTCAGCGAGAGGTTGAAGTACATCAAAGCCAAAGCAGCAGCTGAGTTTGAGATGCTTTGAGACAAAGAGACAGCGCTGGCACAAAGATGGAAGCTGAGCCCAAGGCCATGAAAACACTTTCAGGCAGAGCGTACCAGCAGATAGCTGATGCTGAATGTGAAATCAAAACCCTGAACTGGTGGAAAGTTCAGTGATGTGAACTTTTAGATTTAAAAAAAAAAAAAAAAAAGCTTGATCGTGAAGATAAGCTTGTCGTTCATACACAAAATCCACAAAAAGGATTCGATTTTTGAGCGATTTCTACCAACCGTTTCTAAAGTTACGTGAGCGAGTCATGGCAAAACAAATAAATGAGCCTCGCACATCAGCAGACGAGAGTCAATACTCACTGGTGTGTTAAAGACCTCATTGTAGCACACAGAGGAGCGCAGGTACCAGCTGATGTTGAAGGCCAGGTTCCTATCACATGACCCGATGTCACCCTGGACTGCAGAGAGATAAAAGTGAATATTTACTCAGCGGGTGGAGCACTGGATGGTTAGACAGTAATAAGGCCTTAGGTCCCACTACAAGATCCAAATCATCATGTTACAGGAGTTAATCGCTGTTTCTTGTCATAACAAGACAGAACTTTATACATTGGGATAACCGTTTATTTGGAGTTTGCTTGCAACTTTAACCCCACACCTGCTAACGGCTGTGACAAAGAGGGAGTCTTTCTGCAAAGATGTGAAAGTAAAATGACTTTTAATTAGTCTTACATTTATAGATCACAGAGTTTTCCACTCATGCTGGATTTCTATCCTACTCTGCACGGAGCATCTGGAACAAAAACAATTTCCCCCCCCGGGGGATTAATAAAGTACTAAAAAAAGATACAAAATGAGCAAAAGGCGATCAAAAGTTAACATCACAATATGTCCATATAGCGCAGCAGGTAAGACAAGATGCTGTCTAACTTGAATTTTCATAATTTCAAACACTGACATTTTGTTCACAGTGTGAAGAGGTTCCCCGTGTAGATTTTCCAGGTAAACAAGTCCTGCAGGTTGTCGGACATCCAGGGTCATACATGTTAATGTCAGCAAAACAGTGTCATTGCTAATATTTAAATGTTAAACCCAGCAGTACTAATGCTTCTTGAACAATAATCAACACAACGTATAATCTCTAATTAGAAGCAGCATCGTTTTGAGTTCTTGTGAAAGTAGAATTACCGTTTTTTTTTTTTTTATTTAGTTTTGCTTATTTTTTAAATAAAACCAGCTTGAGGTATATTGTAACTGGGTCAAAACTAAGAGATATGGATCCGAATCATCCCCCAGGAACTGCATAAAAATTCAGAGGACAGAGCAGAGGACACAGAGGGCCTTTTTATACTTAACTATTCATGTTGTGTTTCTGTGTCACAACCTGGACAGGCGCCAGATTAAACACGGACGCCAAAACCAAGGATGCACTGTACCTGAGCGTTACGCTCCTGTGGCCTTCCTGGCAGTACGTAAATGAATGTCTTGCTCTAGTAAATTTTCCACCTATCAAACATAACCATCTTTGTACTTTGTATCATAATATCTATATAAAAGGTGGATGTAAGGAGCTTGGGGGAATGGCACCATCGCTGTTGACGTTAATAACAAAATTACCCAATCGTCAATTAAGAAATTATTCAGAGAAAACACAGAGGCCAGAGTACTTACACTTCATGGAGATGGTGGTGTTGGCATACAGCGTCTTCCGAAACACGACATCCTGCGTCTGAAAACACGACAGACACGGATTGTTTTTGACTTACAACTCGAGCCCAGCCCCGTTTAATAACCTGACAGCATCCACAAAGAATCGTTCCCTGTGCAGATTTTCCAGGGAAAAAGTCCTGCAGTTTGTAGGACATCCGGCACTTAAAGCCCAAAGTGACGACTTAAAATTGCTTCTTTTCTCCAACAAACAGTCCAAAACCCAAAGACTCTTGATTTCATATCACGAGTGACAAAAGAAGCTGGCACCAACAAATATTTTTGACAGCTTTGCTTGAAAATGACTGAAACAATTACTAATCAATTATCAAACTAGTTGCCAATTAAGCTTCTTTGAAACTAGTTTGAATACAAGCGGTGCACTTTGGACACAATCACATTTATTCCACTGAACTTCTTGGCATATTTTATTTCATTTTTATCATATTTCCCTTTATGTGTGTCTATATGTGTGCAAGGAAAGCCTCTGGTGGGATTAATCAGGCACATACAACTCAAGTATGTTTGCATTCATGTGTAAATAATTTGAAGCTGGTAACTTTGGGGCTAATTTTAACTACTCTACATGCCTTATCAGCTTGTGAATTTCGACTTGAAGCATAGGTTAGGGATCTAAACATGCAAAGTAAGGTCAGTATTTGCTTATGAGATTATAGAGTAGAGTATGTGACAGAAAGATAAGCTTTTCCCTTTGTGTCAACACTTTTAACAGTAGCCTCTTCTGTCAAAAACTGAGACAATAACCTGCTTATGTTGGCCTCAACATAACTCCCTTTGTTCTCATGGTCTGAGTGTAGAAGCTCATTAGCTCAACCGCTGAAACACACCTGTAAATAGCATCATGTCCCAACACGAATCTTGCTTTGGAAATAATATGAGTATATATGCACTGCTGCTATCAAGCAGGAGGTTTTTAACACCAGCTGACAGGCAGTTATGACTTTAAATAGCAAGCAGTTTTAAGCTAGCTCACTCCGACTCAGAGCCTCGTCGTGTCCGACAACCCAAACGAACACTGTCAAAAAGCCTTTGAGTGTCTGAAAGGTGGAAGACACAGCGACATGGAGAGCTGCTAGGAGCTAGTTAGCAACCAGGCTAACAGCTGCTGTGCAAGATTTAGCACGACATGCTACGAAATAACCGTTAGGAATGCATTTGTCGAGGGCGTAACACTGACCGAGTTGATGTCCACCTTCCACACGGACACCTCCGCCGCTGTCCCGACACGGAAAAGTGATGCTAAAAGCAGCAAACATGACCAACGCGTCTGTGCATCTGGCATCTTCATTTCTGCATCTACTACAGGTCAGAGTCGTATCCGCCTCCAGGTCCGGCGCTTTCTCCTGTAAGTTCAGGAAGCCGACACAAGATGGCGACAGTTCACAGCAGCGGCCGTTGGCTTTGTGTTGTAGTTCAGGAAGCCGGCACAAGATGGCGACAGTTCACAAGCAGCGGCCGTTGGCTTTGTGTTGTAGTTCAGGAAGCCGGCACAAGATGGCGACAGAGGGAGACTTCTGATTTCTGATTTCTGATTTATTTTAATCTTGACCACTTCACCACAAAACACAACCACAATACAATAGTAAACAACCATAATAGATTCCCAGGAAGTTATTTAAAGAGAGGTAACACATTAATGCTCTTCGTTTACATACAATATTTGTTTTTTGACAGTTTGCAATGACAGTATGAGTTTATTTTGGCAAATATTTATTTCTTCAATCAAGGATACTTCGAACAAAACATAATATACAAACCCTGGGTAACTGCCATCACATAAAGTACAATATTTTATTCCTTTCCAGACTTTTTGTATCTTCCTGTTGATTTAAGAGATCTGTGATTAGAAACTCCAAGATTACAAATAGCCTTTGTGTATTTTTC
>OMLP01032213.1:2863-14867 GCA_900302685.1 Spondyliosoma cantharus | reverse complement strand
TGAATGTCTTGGTGGATGTTTCTGTTTTCTGTCATTATGTGTTTTGCACCAGTGGGTACTTACTCTAGAGCCTGCGCCGGACGGAGTACTAGATTTCAGATTTGAAACTTGAGTCTCGTGATGCAAAAAATAAAGTTGAAATACGACGTTCAAAAGACTTCAGGCTCACATATTGATATTCTGGCACTGACAACACGTTATGGAGTAAAGTGTGACAGTAACATCATATTAATAATTTGAGTAAGAAAGGATTTAAGACCAACTGAAGACCTGATTTAAAACAACTCGGGGAGTCTGCTGCGTTCTGGATGTGTTAAAGGTAATACGATCCAGGAAGTCCAGTCGGAGCGAGACTTTAATGACTCTCAGATGCCACAACACTGCATAATGTTTTGCAATACTCACAGGACAAATTTGAGAACTTATGTTATCATGCACTTTTTTTTTGTCTTTCTTCATGGTGATAGCAAGGTAAACAGTAGAAAGAGTGTGTTTATCGTGATAACAAAGGTGCTTGCATGTGTTTGCCAGCCAGATGACGTCACGCGGCAGTGCAACAAAAGTTGAGCATACCTCAGCTTTTTACCAGACTCCCGCGTGTTGCCGGACTTCAGCTAACGCTCTACTACTCTGCTAATTTAGCTGTCGGCTTACTGGTTGTGAGAGGGTTGAGTTGAGTGTTGACATGATGGACTGGTCTGTCAAGGCAGGGATTGGAGGTTAGCCTCCACCAGAGGACAAATGGGACTTCCAGAAACTCCAAATTTTTAAGTTTTCGTAGAAGCCAAGCTTTGTAATTACAACACTTTGGGATGCACTGCGGCCCAGAAAGGCATTTTCCCATAAGCTCGCATTGTGAAAGATGCGTCTGCAAAACTGTGGATACATTTTTTACAGCGTTACATCCGCCGCAAAATGACTTGTTTAACTGTCGAGAAAAGCCACGCAATTAAATTATTTCATGCTCATTCAAATTAGTCAGGTGTTAAACCGGAGGTCTGTAGTCTGCGCGCTGTATGGACCACACAAATCAGAATCTGGGTATTTTAATAACTGCGAAGTCAAGCTTTTTTGGCTTAAAAATGCAAGTAGGCAAGTTTCATACACTGTGTCCAGACTTAATGTAACATCCTTGTCCGGTTAGCCTACACTCAAGAAACACCTGGTTTTGTTACGACTTCCAAGTTGTGTGAACCCTGCAGCTGAACTGTTACCGTGGCTAACTGTGGATGCTCAGTAAAATCATTTGAAATGTAGGCGAGATCACAACGTCCTGTTTTGGATTTCTACCTGCGTTGCAGGCAAGTGTGCGAGATTTTGAGCTCGCCTTGTCGTTTTAATGGTCAGCAATACATTTGTCAAGGATCTTGAGGCTTGTTTTCATAAAACATGACACTTGGCTTGCACTCGCCACAAAAGACTTGCAACAAACAGCTGTAGTGCCAGGCATGCCAACTCGTATTTATTCCTGATGGGGTCTGTAAGCAGTGAGCATAACTGAATATATCACCACCCCATCTTTCTGCGCCAAAAACAAGAAGCAGCAATTCTTTTTTTTTTTGTTAAATTATGAAAATCATATTCCACAGCGTTGAAAATTGCCTGAGCCAGATAATCTGTCACACTGACAACGCGGCTGTAAATTCTGGCTGTGTCAAACTGTGTCTCTGTAATCATTATTCCGTTTTCTCTGGGTTGAATATTTTTTAACATCAGCCTGCTCATTATCTCGGTCCGGTTATTGTGAGTTACCTGACAACCGCAGGAGGTAATGAGAGCTCTGCCAGAATTTAATCCCTCCGAAAATATGTCGCCTCCCAAACTGTATTATCTCTATCGTGTCTTTTTATTTAGCGGCTTTTTGTGGCCAGAACAGCAGTTAATTTCAAGCTTGGTTTACCGCCATAAATTTTGTGCCTTAAGAATGACAAAAAATAAGTTAATGTCCGCAGATCTAATTACTATTGGAATACATTATAAAGGCGGGAAGAAAAATAAAGCTGAGCTGCAGAGTGAGGCCCTATAGAAGGAATTTAAATGATGCTGGTACTCTTCCATTGAAGTCTTTAAGGACGACGGTCGGCGTTATTAACGTCTTGACTGTGTCTATAAAACATGAGCTATCGTGAGGGACTTAATCAAACACATTCCGTCAGTCGTTTGTGCAGATGGAGCTGCAGCAGTAACGTCTGGCGAACCACCCAGACTCCCATATTTCACATCACTAGTTAGTCTCTTTGTCTCTGTGTCATGTGCTCTACGTTACACCGGTGTCCCACTATTCTGTCAGCTCCGATCAGGACTATGAGTAAAGATGGTTGCCATGTCCATCTTCAGTACCCTGAGGTTTTTTTTTTTTTTTCCTGTTTCTACATTTTTTAACACTGAGCCCTTTTTATACCTACAAGCCTCAATATCTACACAACCTGTCCGAGCCCAGAGTCAGAGGCTCAGATAGAGAGCGAGTCCGTGACAGAAAAGAGAGAAGAAAGACTCTTTTTGCTGATCAAATTTGTATTTTTCCATACTGGAGGTGACATCAAGTATGACAGCAAATCATCAGCCTCTACAAACATCTACAATACTAGATGCTGATCAGTATATGAGCACATGCTTTTTTATATCTAAGAATACTATGCAGCCCATTCATGCAGACAAGAGTGTTTTATTTTTAAATGATGTTACTTAAGTAAGTTAACGGACATAAATGATGCAATTTACCTTACATGAGTGGTGTGCTCACGTCAGTTAAGTTACATGAGTTACAAGATAAACACAGTGTTTTTGGGCATAAACCTAACCAAGTATCTTCTATCCTAAACATAATCAATTTGTTAGCTAAACCCGACCAAGTAGTGATAAGATGTTGACATTATGACCTTCATCCACAACCCAAAAAATGGGCTCCTATTTGCCCCTCCAGTCTTGAGTTCCGCCTCCTTCCCTCCCTCACCGTGAGTGGCATAAGGGTAAAGCAACCACGAGACGAGTCTGAAGAAGTAGATGCATTTTATCAAATAGAAAAAATTAATGATGAAGGAAGATGAAAGGCCATTTTTGCGACAAATTATTAGAATGCCGCAGCTGCGTTCTCTTTTTTTTTTTCCTCGATTGATTGAAGTAATTTCCCTCCTTTGATCTGCATATTGAACCGTGTTGATGCATAATTTTTTTACATTATTAATACGCTGCCGAAAGCGACGATGTGTGATACACTGCAGAACACGCAGTCCCATCAATCTGGCTTCTTTCTCACGCGCTGGATCAACCTGTGGGAACAACACAATCTTCTCCGTACCAGTTGCATGTATACCGTACTGATTATTTTTCCTCACTGAGCGCAGAAATACATGTGGAAATTTTAATCTAAACTATGAGGACACAACACGTGTATGTGAAGTTATTACATGAGACATTCTGCATGTTGTGTAACATTTGTTCATGAATTATTGAAGCGTGAGAGTTATAGCACTCTGGACCTTATTACGCAATGCAGCAATCCCAAGATCACTGGTGCTATATTCAGACATCAAGTCACAGGACACCACTGAGGTAAAAAGAGGAATGAATACTTGACATGTCTTTAAGATAAGGACCTTTACACTCTGCTGTCTCAGCTTTTACTGCTCGGCTTCAGCTGAAAAAAGCCCAAATTATTAATCATTAAAAGGATTGCCTTTTACCCGGTCGAGGCTGGCCGGCCATGTGAAATGTGCAAGGTATGTGAAGGTATGAAGGAAATTACACAATCCAGTCGACTACCCGAGGTAATCGATTCTGACGGATTGTCAATTTCGTTTATGAGAGAAACTTTAAGGTTAACAATTGCAATTAGGGTTGACATGCGGTGGGTGAAGGCAATCAGCAGGGTTAGACAGTGGATCTATAGAAGTGTATATGTAATTAATGCTTTCAGCTGTGCCCAGGGCCTTCCGCCGAGCAGAACAAGCAAATTGCAAAGGCTGCTTTAAGGCTGGGATAAGTACAGCTGCAGATGTGGGTATATTTTATAGAGTGTGCAGTTTTTCTAAGTCACCCCTCTTCCCCTGCCTTGCCCATTGTGCACGTGTGTCCGCTGCCAGTAGAGGAATATACACAAAAGTTGAGTACATGCGTTAATAAACCCACAATCCCTTCCTCAGTAGGTATACTTTCATGTGTATTAACTGTGCACATACAGTTACCCGTCAGGACGTGTGTGGCAAGCGTGACAAGCCATCAGAGCCGCTGTGGCAAATGAAAGTGATGCTCAGGAGGAGAGGTGCCTGGAGGAAGGCTGGGAATAAACAGCCGGATCTGTGACGCACTTTGAAGCACACATCTGAGAGGAACGAGGGAGGAAGCAGAGGGGAAAAGAGCAAGTGGAGAGGGGACAAATCGGAGTAGGGGGGAAGCTGGTTTTTCGAGCCCTGAAAGAATCTGAAACTGACCGGACAGCAGGTCATCTTTCAAATGCAGAGCAGCCGAACTCTGAGGACTTTCACGTGCTGCCAGGAAAAACCTTCAGCACCGTGCATTTATGTATATACACATAAGAGAGAGCTTAGAGCTTGTCCTGCAGAGCACAGTTTCAAGCTGTTCTCTGATGTCAAAAATGCTCTGAACTCAAGGTATTTCCTGAGTAAGGTGGGTAAAGGTTGAAGAAACATCTGTCAAGATGATGAAATATCAGATAAGACTGTCTGGCCTGCAGCAACGCCCAGAGGCAGAGGATGACACGGTGACAACAGGTTCCTGTCACACGGAAAAAAGGCAAGAAACAGAGGTTCTCATGTGGCAGACTTGATGTGATAAGAGAACTCGATGGTTCAAAGATAAACTGCAGTTCAAATATAGGTTTTAAAGAATGTATTTGCTGCAGCGTAGGATTAGGGTCATGTTATTGTGCCAGCATGATAAGAAGAGCTGAGATTACTGACATTCTTATCTAAAGCCCACCACCACTACAGGCAGGGCGAGTCCACAACACAGAGGAGTTTGTTGTATGTGTGCGCGCTGTTATCAGGGTATGCGTGCATGTGTTGTGTCATTGGAGAGTCATGGTTTTTAGAAATTAATGCTCTGAAAGTTTTAAATCTTAGTATCAGAAAAGTTGCCGTGGGAAGATTAACTTGACCCGCACATAAAGATAAAACACGTCCACTGAACATCAGAAATGCAGGAGCTTTTCAAAGGATAAAGAGGCAATGTGCCATGAGAGGTAAACAACAGTTTGCAGGTGGTTGGGTAATTTCACTAATATTCTCATTGCATGCCGTCTAGAAAGGAGGACTCATAATTGAAATCATCTGGTGCAGTGGGTCAGAATAAAAACATACTTTCCAGGCTCTCTTGCACATGGTTGACCCTACCTACTAATGCCAAAGATCACAATGTCACATAGAAACACTCTCCTCGAAATTACATTTATATACTATATATTTATCGGGCCATTTATGTTTTGAAAAAAAAAATGTAAGTGCTGCCTGCATTATGTTGTGTTTAAATCCATGTTTACTGACCCGTAATATCCACTGCTTGGTTCTCAATCAGCTGAATTGCAGGAAACCAAGTGCAGGATGTGAATTGCGCCACCCACTTGCTTACACTCGTGCAAATGGACTATGAAAAAAGACAAATGGGAACCGACTCTTTCACCCGTGTTGGTTGGTTGTAGAATTACAAAAAAACTACTCAACGGGTTTCCACAAATCTTGGATGGAGGGTGGTTCTCAACCCAGAATAGACCACACTAACTTTTGGAGAAGATCTGGGAAAAGGGACGGATCCAAAAACTTTTTGGGATTCTTTAACAAAGCAAGTCTCATTCCAAGGTCGGCAAATACTGATGCTTAACCCAAAGCCTCGGTATTTGACGACCTCGGAATGGGACTCAGAAATCAACTGTCTTTCTCTTAGGGGGGACTGTCGGGCTTTGGCGGAGGTATGCGCTCTGCTCAATGCAATTCTAGTTTCACACTGCGTTGCTTTTTGCTCACGGAACAAATTGATTAGTTTTTGCAGCTTTTTCTGTACAATAGGATTATCAATTTTGGCTCTACGTACCTGGCAGTATTTCTTTAAAAGCCTGGATTCATAAGTGTAAACCCATTTACAATTCTTTACCTTCAAAGCTAACATGGAAGTGTCTTGTGCTTCTTACACAAGACACTAACCCTAACCAGGTGCTTTGAGTGCCTAAATCAAATATTATGTTACACAAGCAAATATTGTATGAAAACAAATAAAACACTCAACAAACACTCATGAACACGTTCAGTGTCACCATTTTGAAACATGCTGGATTGTGGTGATTAACAACATTTGCTCATTATGATGACAGAATGTGTAATCCATACTGCATTACGTGTCTTACAGAACAGATGTGCTGTTGAAAATAATGAAATTTTATATAAACATAATTTCTGGGAGACAGGGTGTTGATTTAGCATTTATTTACCTTTGACAATGGAGTTTGGGCGGGGCAATTTATTTTCTGTCCCAGACACTTTCGAACGATCTAATGTATGATGTCATCTAATCTGTATGAGCTCATGTAGCTTACATAAGATGATAGCCTATATAAACCACAATGGTGTCGATCTCAGGGAAGCTTTCAACTGCATTCACATATCAGAAACTAGTGATGACTCGCCAACGTGACATGAATGCAACATTGCATTGGTAAAAAAGTACGACAATGGAATAAAGTAAACTTTCCTCTAACTTTCACAGTTTATGTAATAGTCTGAAACATGCCCAGCCTTAATGTGTGTGTGCGTGTGAGTGAGTGTGTGTGTGCGTGTGTGTGTGTGTGTGTGTGTGTGTGTGTGTGTGTGTGTGTGTGTGTGTGTGTGTGTCACGCCTCTCAGGTCTATGGGTTGTAGTAATTAGGTGGCTGCTGGCTGCGGACTACATTATTAATAACTTTGCTGAAAACACACCGCGCCCACACACACACACACACACACACACACACACACACACACACACACACACACATCCACCCTGCATAGAATAATGGGCAAATGATCAGGCAGAGACCCGCCGAGTATCTGCGACAGATCAGACGCTCTTGATCCTTTTAGGGATGAGAATGCTCTGAATGCAGGTCTCCCATTATCGGATGGCCGAGTGATGCAGAGCACAACCCCATATTAACACTAATCGTTTAAATGTATTCGCCTGCACAGTCTGAATGACTAAGCCAGGGAGTATTTGTCGCCATCCTTGATGCATTTAATACCGTTAAAACAAGATGCTGGATGGTTCGGTAAACATCAGCCTGATGAAAGAGTGTCATTCAACAGGAATTATAAGTAGGACAAAGTATTAGTATTAGTGCATGTGTGCGTGTGTGTGACTGACTAGTGTGCATGTGGCCCTCTGAGAAGCCATCTGCGTGTGTTTGAAGTGTTTATGTGTCTGTGTGTGTATGCCCGGTCCCGACTGGTGATAACTGATAAAGGTCATGGGGAGTGACAGGGTGGACAGCCAGCGGGAGTGTGTCAGTAGTCGGGCAGGGTGAACTCTGGGTTATCTGCCAGGGACTTCAGCTGGCTCTCAGGACACAGCTGCTCCTTAAAGAGCAGCTACAAGGTGGCAGGCTGTGGGGAAGCCATGAAAACTGTGGGAGCCATATGGAGTTTAATGTGACTACAAACCTATTAAAACAACAGGACTGCACAAAAAGAGTCATGGTTGTGTCCCCCAACATGAGAGACACCTGAGACATTTTCCACTCATCTATCTATCTATCTATCTATCTATCTATCTATCTATCTATCTATCTATCTATCTCACATTACATATTTATTACCCATTATTTCCCCCAGCCAAGTGTTTTCTTTTTGCCTAAACCTTGCCAGGCTATAGGCACAGCATTGTTACAACATATCACTGAAAATTTAACCTAAAGAAATAAAGTAAAGTTTCACCATGTCCCTGGTTTGTAGAAACACACGCACACACACAGACCCACAATGTGCAAACAAAACCAACCACGCTAGCAGCTAATCTTACCAACATAATCTTACCTCTGTTACTATTCGCTGGTACATGCGGGCATAATGTTTGAATCTCCTCCTTAGTCCTTACAAAAGTTCTGCTTTTGTCTTGCGCTCTTAAAAAAATTGTCATTGCACTGAGTTGCATCATCTCTTACCTTCAAAGATTGGGATCGGTAAAGTACATTACCTGTGTGCCTGTGTGTGAATGACGAACAAAGCGCTGCTGATGTCCAAATGTTTTTGTCATCTCGTTTCGAGATAAAGTGCCCACGGGGAATACTTCCACTTGCAGAAAGTTAACTTTAGTCACTTTTTATCATTCTTTCCCATTCAAGTCAGAGAGCTCAATCGAGCTCACAGCATGGCGGCCTCAGTTGAACCGATTATGATGAAACCTATGTGGCTTTTGATAATTTGATGTCTCTCTGGTATCAAAGTAGTGTCAAAAAATACCTCCTATTATCTAAACATGTAAAAGCGAGTGAGCTGTCTCATTACTGAAAATAAACAAGTGAGCCGAGAATAGTCCAGGCTCATGATTGCAAACATGCACATGGCTCGCTGTTGAACCGCATGTTTCCACGTCCAGCATGTGTGATTGTGCTATATTTAGCGCAGTGTGCCGTCTCCACATGTAAACTGGATATAATCATGTAAACACACTGAGATCATATCAGCAGTCATATAGGTTATTATGTGGAGGCTGTACGCTGACCTCTCCTCCTCCAACATACGTCCAGTGATACCCAGGCTTGCCAATAATCCATTAATCAGGGAGCAGTGACTCGATCCCAAGCCTCTGCAGTCCACTGTACATGTCCAAGTGTCCTTGGGCAAGATGTTGAATCCAAACCTGCGTCCTGTGGGTCTTCCATCAGTTTGTGAGTGTGCACGTGAATGGTGTTGTTCCCTAAACCTAACCAATTATTTTTGTTCCCTAACAGAACAAAGTATTCTTGTTCTCTAAACACAACTACACACAGAAAGACTTTCCTGACCATCTTTGCAAATAGATCCGACAAGAGACCCCATTAAAAGGGTTTGTTTCCCAATGCTGTGATTTATTAGGCTCTAGAGGAGAACCTCAATAAGCAGTAGCCCCTGGGCGTATTAGTTTGGTGTTGTATGGTTAATCTTAGACTCAAAAAGAGGACCCACGGGGGCAAAATGCAGCCGTGATCAGAATACAGCTCACTCTATAAAATGTGCGGGTTTGCAGCTGGTCAAATTGAATACGACAGGATCGGGCATACAACAGAAATCAGAACAGACGTCATCGGCAACAGGCAGCCAGAACAGGCAACAGGTACAACGGAGCGAGAATGACTCAGACCCTGAAGGAGTAACACAACATAAACAATCTGGCCAACTACGATGCTAACTGCCCTCTATATATCCTGGGGAGCTAATGAGCAAACGAGCAGCAGCTGTGCAGGCAGGTGGCTGATCACAAGAGCAGTCAGGTGATTTAACAGAGGCAGGGAACTTCTGACAATGCCTACCGGGCAGGCATGGCATGACTGAGTCTGAAAAATAACACAGAGCACACGGACACAGGCTGGGTCACAATTCAGGGGCCGAATCTCCCGGTGTTTAACGATGGGAAACATCATAATGTGGTAGTCGCACTTTGTCTGAATTCCGGGGACATATAGAGCCATATTCTTTGCATCCGTAAGTATCCCATAATCCTTTTTCACGGCATATATTTTGGCTTGTCAAACCATGGATATGTTCTGTTCAAGTGTCTAAGTGAGATATGGAGGTGTGACAGAATGAACAATGCCAGGACCCTGACACTGAAACGGCTAAATGGAATTCATCCATTATTCATTTTTTTCCGATTCACATGTACACTTTTTCGACCGTGACAATGTCTGCAGAGAAAAAAGCTGACTGTTTGATGGAGCAATCAGGCGACCCACCACAAAATCATGGAACTGGGAAACAAAAAAAAAAATCAAATTACAGTGCGTCGCGGTCTGAAAATTGCCTTTAGATGCCAGTATGACAAAGTTAGTTAGCTAGGCAGCTGTCTTTGGTTTAACTCGAGTTTTTTCCCGTATCATGAACCTGGCTTACTATAACAAGGCAGGTCACCATGGTAACAAATGCATGTTGACAGGGCAGCCTCACCAGATCATGGTCATGTGATGTAGTATAAGAAACGACAAGAAAGGCAGAATTTGTTCTGTGTCCCATGTGAAACCAAACATCAGCATTGAGTTATTTTACTCTCGTCGCTTTCAAACATACATTTTGAACCCAAATCACAATCTTTTCCTAAACCTAGCCAAGTAGTTATGTTGCCTGCACATAAACAAAACTGCAACCATGTCACAATGTTAACCATGAGATAGCAAAGGTCCGATAAGCCTGTCGCTGGTTTTGTCAACAATGGCTGCAGTTACTCTATTTTTTGTGCACTGGACCTCTGCCGTGCCACCAGACTGGATCTATTAAAAAATATGAGGTGGCTCCATGAGCTTAAATTTCTCTGAACGCACCCTAATAGATATTTTTATTGATCAGAAGAGGCATCCCTGCCTCTGAGGTAGTTTAAGACACAAACAGCCTAATGAATGGTGATTGAAGCTGCACATTACTTATGCATGCCGTTAATTAGCTCAGTAACTACATGCCACACGTTGGCCACATTTTTCATTTACGGATGATACATTTATTTTCCATCATCGTCTTCACCCTACTTTAGTACTTGGATATTGGTTTATGATTGGCTGGCAGGAGTCCTTTCAATTTGCAAAACAGAAAGTAGCTTCTTACTTTCCCTTTGGTCAGGGACGCTGACATGAGCATGAGTTTACAATTAAACACATTCAAATCCTAAATCTAGGTATTGTCAAGACTGTCGTTAGGTGCCGACACCCGACTCATGGTGACCTGTACTCACACTACAGAGTGGAAAAATTCTCGGTCCAGTAGAAGGACACTGGTCACACCTCACCTTCACACTGACCTCTGTTCACCTCCAAAAGCTGTTGATACTAAACCTGCTGGTTTATGGAGAGTGGAAGCTGTTGACAGGCCGCTCCCCAGAGCGCTGTTAGCGCTGTCAGCAGCCGCTCAGCAGGAAATGCCCAGGCTTCGGGCCTATCAATGGGCCCTTTCAACAGGCACACACCGGCTCTGTTCAGGCCAGATAAACACAACGTGATTCCCACCTCCCATATTGAGTCTCTGAGATGTCATAAATCTTCTATCAAAAATCCTCCAAAAACAAGAATTATGATTCCATATAAAGTCGTTCATAAGGCTTATATGAGTGCACCAGATGAGGATTTGCTGTGTCGGGTAAACAAAACCATCTCCAAACCCAGAGGAAAACACTCTTGCTTGTTCGGAATTAACTGATTTGAAAGTCATTTTTGCTCACACCTGTATGCAGAATCATCTGGGTAATTATAATGAAATGAGCTCCGAATTAAATGAGGCGAGGGACGCAGAGGGAAGGAGAAGAAGAGGAAGCGCCTGATGAGGAAGAGAGGATGAATAAGAGCATTAATTGAGGACCTGCACGGACGGGGATAGAGGTAGACGAATAAATGGGTTCAGAAGTAAAGGCGGGATGAAATCCACGATGATCATGAAGTGAATCATGAATTCACTGTAATTCCAGTTCGTGTGTGTGTTTTTATTTTATTTATGGGGAGAAATTAACACATTTTTAACAAGGGGGGCTTTGAAGTTAGTATTGATGAAGGCAGGGGGCTGGGTTTGTGTATGTGTGTGTCTGACTGTGTTTACGAGACGGAGACGAGACACAGACGGAGATAAAGGGAGAAAGGAATGGGAGGGTTACATCTCCCTCAGACAGCTGTTTTTCGTCGTTCTGCTTCACGCTCGGTCCATCTTCCTCGTTAGTGGCGACTCGCGCTGCTTTCATCAGGATTTCTCACACATCTCGGAGTTTGGGAAAGCAGTTTCTCCCCTGTGTGTGTGTGCGTGTGTGTGTGTGTGTGTGTGTGTGTGTGTGTGTGTGTGTGTGTGTGTGTGTG
>OMLP01032207.1:1960-12083 GCA_900302685.1 Spondyliosoma cantharus | reverse complement strand
ATGAGAACTGAGCCTTTTCAATAACAACTGAGCAAATAGGCGAGTTCAAGATCACGCAGCTCTGCCGAAATCGTGATGCATGCTGGGTAAAATGTGTCCATGATGACGTGAATGGGAGTGGTTTCTGCTCCGCATTCGATGTCACATGACCTTAAGTTATCGCGGGAGCAAGGCGCTGCAGAGCAGTTGAGCAGTTGCTCTCCAGGTGCTGCGCGAGTCTAGACCCACCTTCATGATGTCAGGACTTTGCCCTAATTGGCTTTTGTCTACGCTGACGTGTATGACGTGTGTTTCGATGAATTTCCATATCCATAAGCGCCTGTGCCGCTTTCCAATATCACATACTTTCAGATAATTAGCAGCCGTATGGCCGCACCTATGGGACAGTCGACATGAATAAACCTATAAAATCCTTCATGTAACGCAACAACCCTGAAAGATCAGAATCAGAATCCTTTTATTGTCATTGCACAGTGTGTCCGACTTCATAACAGCGTTTGTATCTCCGCCCCTGCAGTCGCCAGCAGATCTCGCTGTTGCAGGCGGTCAGCTGGAGTTCAACTTGAACGCGCCTAATAAGTCAGACAAGGCACTCCGTAAAGTAAGTTGCACAGCAATTTTAAGTTTGCTAGCACTGGCTAACATTAGCCACCATAAGGATGAAGCTAAAAAAAAAGTGATTATGTTATGGCATAATATTTTACGGATTTCACTTTTTTTCTGCCCTTTTTCTGAAAAAGTAATTTATTAGTCACACTTTAAACTTTAGATCAAATAAACAATGCCTTTTTAACCCTTTTTAGATCACATACCGAGTCAAACTGTGCACCTAATCACTTTTTTGTATTCTTACATCAAAATCTGTTCCTGTGAAAATAAATATGCCTGTGCTGACATTGGCTTGAACCAATTTCAACCAATAATCGAAATCCAACCGGAAATCAATCTTTAACTTTTGGCGGCACGGCGCTAAGATTCATTCGTTAGCAAGTTAGCTGGTGACGTTGTAGCACTTTGCCTTGTCTTTGGCTACTCAAAACGCCCAAAACTAAACTAAGAATTTATTCACTGTGAGGAAAAAAGGCATTTTACAGTGGTCTGTTTCAGCAGCTACTGTACGTGGAGCATACTGGCATGCTCACTTTTCAACGTCCAAATCAAACCTCATCCTGTTTCAGTTGGAAATATGTCACGATACGAAGCTACTCCTGATATGCCATTTCATCTGGACTATAAAGCCTACAGGATGGAGTTACGACTTCCCAAAAAAGAACCCTAAAAAAAGTAGTAGTTGTAGACATACAAATTTCAATGTGAATACTGTCTACGTCTATCTACGTTGTTATTCGCATACATAAAACATTGCTAGTTTGAATGATGAGGTTTTCACAAACTGGTCGGACTATTAACTACTGCCTTGGCGCTCCTTCCACAGGAGTGCAGTTGCTAAATCCCCCTAAACCCAGAGTATCACATTAATGCCAATAACCATTACTGACTCATTTGTACCGTATTAGTCAGTGACTCGAGAAAACTGCTGGCGAAGCAAAAAATCTGAACTGGCGTGCATATTTTTGACAATGCGTATTCATCATAAACGAGACCCTTGGATTAGCACTCTGACAAGAAAAAGCCAGACTCTGTTTATCTCCCTGCTCCTTTGACTAAAGATCCCTTTCTCTTTCTGCCAAATATGCTTTGCTTAGTGCAGCAGAGTGAGTGGCCGCTCCACAGAGCCGGTCCCCTTACAAGGAGTCCCTTCACTTAGGCCAGATATAAACTGTCAAAGCCCAGTAAACAGAAACTGTTTTTATAACCTTGCCGTTTACCTGCCCGAGGGGCGGGGACCGCCGTGCGGCCCCACGTCTCACAGGCAGGAGAGCAAGATGTTCGCGTCGTGACAAAGGGAGGCTGAGAAAAAAAGACAAAGAGGCAGAGAGAGAGAGAGAAAAACGTTGTGAAGTGCGTGTCGAAAGAACTTGGCGTACCTTTGTCTTTACTCTTCTCCTTCGCTAAAGAGTCCAACTTCCTCCTCAGCGACTTTTTCCTCTTCTGTCCATCTGTGTAGTGGAGAAAGAAAAAAAAAAAAAAGAAACAACAAGAAAATAAATCATCCGAAACAAATGGCTTCCATATCTGCGGTATCTTATCTGGCTTATTATATCTAATAAGCTTATGTCAGGAATGCAGACGTGAATTAACCACAGGGGGGGAAAGCCGCCTATGAACTCAAATCCATTTAACTGAAACAGCAGACAGGGTCAGCCACGGTATTAGTCATCCCAAAAAACCTGTCAAAACATGTTAAATCGCTTATATTGTTTATCCACACTGGCTAATATGTGTCATGGATGTTCTCAGTTTGGATACTGGGAAATATTGCACTGCACATGGGTCTACATAACATTTTCTCGGCCAGGTTTCCCATGAATAACACATTGTGGAATTTCAAGATTTTCAATAGGTTTCCGAGTTATTTACATATCCTGCAATAATGATTATAAAACTTCAAAAAAGGTTCATAAAGAACGTGTAGTTGATCTATAAAATCAATTACAATAGCTTAAAGGGGCAATATGGATGAATTTTCTAGTTGTAGACATTAGGAAAATTAACTTAAATGATCAAAATAATGTACAAAAAATAGCAGTTTTGTATTATGTTGCAGACTTATTTACTGAGTTAGCATGTTAGCCAGCAGCCCCAACGTGATGGTGCAAAGCACCTGGGCTAGCAGTGTAGACTTGAACCAAAAACACATTTTCTGTGGATGATATTGGGAGGACAAAAGTTATCGTCTTGCTCAGGCCAGCGCTCGTTTATTTCTCACATTTCAACATAAAGCTCTCACATCAGCTACTCAAAGCGTGACCCCACACATGTTAGCTAGCTAGCTAACTCAAAAGCAAACTTGTTTGGAAATGGTGTCCTTCACAACCATTTACTTACAACTGGCTGGCTCAGACTCTTAACACTCTTGAAAAACACATTACGTTACTCCAATACTTATGTCTGTTACTTACAAACACTAGACATCTGAAATTCACAGACAGTACACATCCAACATGGCGACGCCCGTTGCGTTTACGAAGCTTTAAACTTAAGCTTTCTACACGCTGTGTACGTCTCTTGTGGAGCTATTTCAGCTCCACAGACAGCCAAGATGCGCTCTGTGATGTTTGTGGAAAAACAGTAAGGAGTTGTGGCAACACAACAAACCTTGTGAAAGACCTCAGGTTAAACCACAACACAGAATACGAGGCATTTATGATGAGGCGGGCAGAAGAGGAGGGCACAGTGTCGGGTGCTGCCGCTAGGCCCGAGGGCAAGACAGACGTCCCTGGCGGAGTCCTTCGGTGCTGCGGGCAGGTACTATCCAGGTACACAGGAAGAAAATGTGGAGCTTTAAGCGGCGCCAAGCACTGTTGCAGTTGTTCAAATTAATAAATATGGTTATGAAATAAGTACCGAAATAAACACATGCCTCAACAAATAGCTGCATGAGTTCAGCTTGGAGTAATAATATGTCTATCACTGAGATAATCTCACATAGGCAAAAAAGCCTAGATTTATTCAGGTAAGGTTTCCTAAAGAATTGATCATTTACAGTGGATTACATAGACTAGGTGTCATTAAATTATACAGAGCAATTTCGATAAAACAGCCATGGTGAACTTAGAAAAATATATACTAGAAAAGATGGATAAAAAACAACATTTTATCTATAAAAAATATCTATTATTATTTACAGTCTAATTTGCGTTAACTTTTAAATGAATATTTTAAAATGTAGGTATTGACAAACTTGTGCAATTATTGTGGCATTTATTTATTTAATTAAATATTTTACTGGCAATTTCAATTTAAGTAGCATTCAGTGCAGAGTAGCCCCATCATTGGTTTTGCCCTTTGATTTTAAAATAAATAAATTACTCTGATGTCTTGTATTCTTTATGAAGCTATGATTTGAAATACGCTACTTTTTTTTAGTTTTACCAGACGCATTAGGTGCATTTGCACAAAGTATCGGTATCGGATCGGTATCGCCGATACCGGCCTGAATTTTACTCAGTATCGGATCGGAAAGGAAATCGGTGGTATCGAACATCACTATCCAGGGCCAGTGCTCGTATATTTCTGGGCTGCGCGTGAGCAGAGCATGTAGCTGACGTCTCCCTAGTGGATCCACAGTAGCGCCAGAGCGCCGTCTACTGACTAGTTTGGGTAGAAACGTCACGTAAAGTCTGCATAACCAGTGCTAGATGATTTAAATGTTTACAAAAAATATTCGGGGGGGTATCTTGTTTACATAAAAAACTTAAAATGTGGCATTTCCAAACCACTACATATGTATTTGACGACTAATTATTACATATTTCACCTCAATTAAACGCTATAAACCCTTTTTTATAGTTTGTTAACAGTGAAATAACTGGGAACCAAAGTTTAATTATCTCTAAATTAAAGGTGCACTATGTAGTTTTGGGAAAGAAAATTCAAACTCAATATTTATTATATTAATGAGGTAATACTACTAATTCAGAAATGTAAACATCCGCTGTAAGACTGGTGTACGCAGACATACCAAGTCAACGTATCTGATGAACAACAATCAGCAAATATGCAAGAAAAATGTGCAAGCAATCACACTGGTTGGGCTGGAAAGGCCGTTTATACGGGTGAGTGTGTGTGTGTGTGAGACAGCTTCACATCCAGGTTCTAGACCGGAATGCTCTGAAAGGAGGGGGAAGCCACTTTGTCAGCTGTCAACATGATGAACGACTCCTGAATTCGCTGATTAACGATCAGGAAAAATGTGGAAATCGTGGCTTTTAAGTCTCGGGCCAGGATGTCAGCTCTTGAAACCTCAGCAACTTGTAAGGCCGTCGCCCGGTCACTCCACTCTCTTGCACATCAGATTGTTTTGCGAGATGTCAGAGAGTCTTTTTTGCCTTGATCTGCTGGTTTGGCAACCTCGGTTTGAACTCCCAGATGTTCCCCTCTCGCTGTATCAAGTGAGTCACTTGCGGTGCTGCAGGAAATTTCATCCAGCTCCCCACAACACGCCCGGTGGCAGACTGTTACGTCAGGGAGCCGGTTCAGTTCCCCCCCCCCACCGATGTGTCCGAGCATTTCAGACAAATCTGAACAAGTTCAACAACGCCGCTGTTCTTTGATGCTCAATTTATTACGAGAGCGGTGATACGTGAGAAACCTGCGTGTCCTTTCCAAGACTTCGACCTAGAAGGACGGGATGTGAAATCTTTGGGGTGTATGAGGGAATAATAGGTGGGAAACAGTGAGGAGGGGGTGTGACATGGGAGAGAGAAAGCAGATGTTGTGATGGAGAGGGAGAGAGTGAGAGAGACAGAGAGAGGGGAGAAGCTCAGATAGGAAATGGTTTGGATTTTTGAGAGATGGCTCCCAAAGCCGTACGGAAATCCCCCGAACCTCCGAACTTCCACTACTCCGAACCCGCTGTGAAACTGTCTGAGGAACCTCTTCGCTTCGTCCTTCTCATCGCACCCACGTCCCATCTCCCTTTGCACTGTCTATCTCTCTTCAATCTGATTTTTTTTCGTTTCTTGCAAAGATACTATGAACATGCAGATGCAGCAGGGCTTTAAAGTCCACATTAGCAGCGCTGAAATGGCGCACACACACGCGGTCTTACACACGAGTTGAAATATTTCTCCGGCGAGCACATGGCGGCCGTTAGGGGCTCTGGAATTCATAAGCAACACAGACAAGTACGTATTAAATCATGGTGGGGAGAGGTTTAACCTTCAGCTGGAATGCAAGGCCCTGGATAATCCACTGGCTGCACTGTACTGCTGCTGCGGCGGCCACTCCACTCCTATACCGTGCAGGGCGAAAACGCTGTACAGTGTGCATCTGTGCGAGCACAGGATTAAATCTTGAACTAAAAGTTAAATAAAAATGTCGGTCGACCTCAACTTTGGCGTGTTTTTGATGAAATTATATTGCTGCGGGGGAAACACATCAACAGCACTAGACAAGGGCACGAAACAAGCCTTGAGATAATAAGATGGGTTTTTAATCAAGCCAGTCGTTAGTGGTTCCCAGCCTAGGGGTCGGGACCCCTAAAGGGGTCAAAAGGAAGATCCGAGGGGTCATGAGATGATTAACAGGGCAGGAAAGGAGATAATGTTATCTGCTGTAGTGTTTTTGTTTTTTTTCTAAATCCGAATTACTGAATAATTTTACCTTTTCAGGCCTTTAAAGGTGCGATATGTAGGAATATTAGTTTAAAACATTCAAAACATTTAGAAAAATGATCAAGAGGATGTGACGTTTGACCGCCGAATGTGGCTAACTCGTCCCCGCTCACGTCAAGTTTTACTTGTACAAAGTCTTGTGTGGCTCTGGGGTGAGCTTATTTTTGAACTAGGTGGCTGCATTACAAAATCGGAAGCACGGACCATCAAGACTTGCATTTAACAGGAATAAACAATGCTGTTGAATTGCATTATGGGAAATGAAGCATCCACTTTTTTTGGCCGTATAAGTCAGTAAAATTTGGCCTCTACTAACTTCTTGACATTGCACTGTGTTATTCCTGTTTTTGCAGTACAAGTGAAGCTAACTCAAAGCTGAAAACTTGACAGAGCCGACCAGAGCCATGATGTGTGGTGCTGGCTCAGGCGTGTGTGAGCTGACCAATCAGAGCAGACTGGGTATTCTGGAGGGGGGCCTTAAAGAGACAGGAGCTGCGACAGAGCATCTCAGACAGAGTGCTGCTGTACAAGAAAACTGATTTAAGCATGTGAAGCTATTGTAGTAGTAACCCCAAATAAAAAAATGAGGTCTCCTTTAAAACTTTTCTGGTAGTCTGAGCTCTTGTGTCATGCACTATAGGACTACAAAAAAAGAAAGAAGCTGAAATAAATTCCACTTTTGAAATAGGCACACTTGTTTCCTTTAGCAGCGGAATTTTGGATATTTTTACTATCCATCTATAAACTATGATGCAGATGTAGACGTTTTTAGCATGGGCATGCCCAGTGGGACGCAAACCGCAAAGTCCACCAGCCACAGTGCCCTGCATATTTCTGTAACATCTGGATTAATCTGTCAAATTTATGGTTCGTTTTACAAGACCTAAATACAGCTGTTTAGGTTTCAGATAGGGCCACAGATACAAATACAGCCTGCTTATGCAACACTTTTAATAGAGTCTACATGGTGACAAGTGGGGTGACTGCACTCCAGCCTCAAGGAAAGGGAGTTGCGTGTCATCACGAGAGGAGGGTCAACAAATACCAAGTCAAACAGGAAGCGCCCGATCCCAATGTGAAGTGTGGTTTATATCTAGATTTGCGTGTTGTCATGACTTCCCCAAACATAGACCCTACACGACTTCCCTTAAAGACACTTGAGGGATGACAAGAGGATGTGGTCAGAGGCTTTACTTTATGGGACACTTGAAAAGTAGCTGCACAAGCTTACACAGCAAACCCGGGTTAAGAATATCAAATGGGAAGCAGTTTTGCAACAGTTACGGAGCCGAACGCAGATGCGTTTCGCCACAGTTAACAGCCACATAAATGTCAGGGGTCTTAAAAGTATGCCGGGGGCTGTAAAAATCCCACCCATCCGGAACTAACAAAATAATGATGTAACAGCGTTTAACTCAGGTCTTGCAATATGCATAAAGCCACACACGTGCTGCTCCCACCTTTTGGCATGGTTATCTGACAGCCCAGGTCATAGTCCTGGTGCAAACGGGTGTAGGCCACTTCCTGCAGCCTGGCCCTCTCCAGCTCCGACAAGCTCTGGATGGCGACTGGCATCAGACGCACACTCCGTCCCGACAGGCTGCTCCAGGTGAAATCACCCTGGGGTGGACAAGAGTTAGCGACACAGAGAGTATGGTAAGAACATCAGAATGTACAACAGATACACAAACAGCTAACATAGCATGCTAACATAGCATGCTAGCTGTGTGTAACAACAACAACAACAACAACAATGCATGCATAACATTAATGACGTATATGTCTTTTTACAAAATATTTCACAAAACTGGCTTCACACCTGACCTAGGCTAAGCTAACTTCCTTTTTGCTCTGTTTTCGTTTCCGCCAGCTACTGAAGAAAATAGTTGGCACATTAGCTGTTAAATGCTCCACTACGTTAGCCAGCGAGTCACTTTGTTTGCAAACAGCGAGCTTTTTAAAGGGCCGTTATGTTGTTTCTGCAGAAGAAATTCAAACTTGAAAAGTGGCAGGGTCCGCCAAATATAAACAAAGTAAAACAACATGAAATTGTGTTGTTTATTTAATTTGTTTAGGGTCAATGATTAAAATGTCTTCCCAAAAACTACATAGTGCACCTTTAAGCATTTTTGCTGCCGTGGAAGTCACAAAATAACACAAACTAACGAACCGATGGAGGCAGGGGTAGACCAGCGACTCCTGTGTCCTGTGAGGTAAAAATACTGTTTTTCAATGGAGTCTGGTGGGTCTGAGCAGAGTCGACTTAACAGCTATTTATAGTTAGAGAAAAATGGATTTCTACTCTTTCACAGAAAGGCCTATTTCTGTCGCAATCCTCTCCATTATGCTGTCAGAGACTGAGTGTACTACTTTGACATTCAGAAGGATTCCACCGCAGCCAGGGCGGCCCATTTTATCACTGCCGGCTGAGGCGATCTAATGGACCAATTCCACAACCTTTTGTACCTATTAGTCATTTAGACTAATGTAAAAGGTATGTTAAAAAAAAATAAAAAAAATAAAAAAATAGAGCTCAGGTTTAAAAAATACCAGAATGGGCCTTTAATGCATGATTATATAAGATAAAATGTAGTCCAACCAACAAACCTTAAAAAAAACGAAATGTCAGGAAAAAGTACAACATGTGTGCAGGATGGTTCTTTTACAACAGCGGAACGTAAGTCAAACTAAATGTATAAAATGCACACAGACAGATAAAGGGCGAGACGGACTGTGTCTCGGGGAAAAACAATCAGAAAAAACCCTGTCTTTCTCTTTCAGGTGCAAGTGGGGACATCACTGATGGATTTGCAATATGCTTGTCCACACATAAACCATTCTTGAGAATGCATAGCATATGTGGAGGAGGAGATGTGGTAACTACGGCGAACAGCAGTCTGAGTCGCCTCAGCTCAGCTCAGACGGGCTACATTTGCGGCTTTTTGGGATTTTAATCTGTGATCAAGGTGGAACCGAATTGCCGGAGACCCGGAGACCGCTCCGGCTTTGGACGCTCGAGTCGTCCCGAATCTCCGGTCATGCATTCCTCTCCCTGTGTCTACTGAGAGAGAGAGAGACAGAGAGAGGGGTCAGGGAGAGAGGGAGAGGTTAAGAAAGAAGGAGGGGAGACGCTGCTGCAATCTATCTAATGCCTTATCCAGACAGAGGGCTTACAAGTGTACTCTCTAATGTGTCTGTGTTTATGTTCTGGTCTCGATTTTTGTTGGTCCGCTGCAAGCACAGAGAAGCCGTTTTACATTATATCTTTTTAAAAAAAAAAGAAATCGTCACGTTGCTTTCTCCGTCCTCCTCGAGTCTTCTTGAGCCTTTATGTCAACAGCTTCGCTTTTTTCACGATCAGGCCTCTATGAACAATATTTTCTCGCGGCCCTTCCTCCCCCGCTGTCAACCCTCTTGTTATTTGACCCCACTTAGTGCAGTGGAGCGACAGAGGCGTCATTCAGCCGTGGATTGGGAAAACAGGACGACCTGGAGAGCCACCTGAGAGCTGTGTGTGTGCCCATGTGTCACGAGTCACAGGTCCGGCGGAATAAAGAGAGTTCCATGTTGCCCCTCTTAATAGAGCATTTCTAGCCGGCACAGCTGTTGTATGTGCGCGCCAGTGTATGCCATTCCTTATCGCTGAGCTGAGGAAACCCTTTTCCCCCTCCCGCTTGACCTCACACGCAGCTTGAGAGGGTGCACACGCACACGCACGTACACCCACAGCAAAAGAAAAGACAAACAGTTGGAAAAGTTAAATAAGAAGGGCCTCAACTCCGCGGAGCCTGGCTCTGCCCAGTAGGGGTGAGGATGAGGATGAGCGCCGCTTCTCAAGTGTCAGCCTACGAGACTCGTGGAATGCCGAGAGAAGAGCCAAGGGG
>OMLP01032193.1:10516-21215 GCA_900302685.1 Spondyliosoma cantharus | reverse complement strand
GCAGCGGGATAAAATGTTAAAAACTCACATTTTAACTTAGTTCAAATTAAAATTAACTAGTTGATAACATATTTAACATCATAATTGCACCTGTATGTGTGTGTGTGTGTGTGTGTGTCTCTGTCTGTCTATCTGTCTGTCTGTGTGCTCTCTGTGCCCCAAAGAAGTACTCTGTATCGACGGTTGACAAGTCAAGCTCCACTGTATTTTCTGTCTTCGGTGATCAGAGTATTTTCATGTTTTACTGTCGGCCAAAGATGAAACAAAGTTTATGTCAGTTAGTTAGTAAAATATTTCCTCTTGCCGTTGACTTATCCAAAAAGAGGAGCTCAGGTGAGGCAATTATAGTTCATAAATTCGCACACCCTGAGTTTTATAGGCCTCATGATAGTACACTGTACTCTAATAAACGAAACTCTGGCACACGGCTACTGTTGTAAAACTCCAAATGGCTCCCGATGTGCTGGTTGGCACCTTGCATGGCAGCCACCACCATCAGTATATGAATGTATGTATGAAATACTTTAAGTCCCTTTGGACAAAAGCTGCTAAATTCCTTAAATGTAAATGTGTAAATGTTGTATCCAAATGACACACAAGAATCTTTGTGTGTCCTTTAAAAGAAACAGAGTACTTTTTTGTATTATATTTGTGTTACTGATGTACTGTAAGACATTGTACCTACTTCTAATTCCACATAATATGTCAGGTATTGTTCTCTATTGGTGGGGTAAGTTTTAATGAGTAACAGTGTGCACACACAAAGACAAGTGCATGTGAATTTTCAGGAATATACAAAGTAGTTGTCAAAGTAGTCAAAGTCACCTTTGATTAATGACTTTTCATTCATAAAAATAAGTGTGTGTGTGTGTGTGTGTCTGTGTGTGTGTGTGTGTGTGTGTGTGTGTATGTGTGTGCGTGCAGTGGTTTGGAGGTGGAGGCTGCTCCTGTGTGACATTTAACAAGTCTCGCTCTGTCTTCAGTTTTTTCATGTTTTATTGTCAAACTGTCCGCTGAAGATTAAACACAATGTCTATGATAAGTTTATGTCAGTTACATACCAAAATATTTCCTCTTGCCGTTGGCTTATCCTAAAAGAGGAGCTCAGGTGAGGCAATTATAGCTCATAAAGTCACACACCCTGAGTTTTATCGGCCTCATGATAGTACACTGTATTTTAATAAACGAAACTTGGGCACACTACTCCTACTGTTGTATGAAAATGACATTGTTGGTGTGAGCGACAATTACTATACATGTTTTCTATTAACTGATCAAGTTGTCAAATTAGAGTTAAAATAGTTTCTAACTAAAGTCGGCCTGTGAAGACGGACTAGTGAGTAGATGAGTTTCTGTGTTTGGCATTAACCTCTGTAGTGTAATTATCAATACTGGAGTATTTTGACACTGTAGAATTAGTATTTTTACTCGAGTAAATGATCTGAACAAGTGAGCCAGGGACTATTGGACCCCCCAGAACCTGGGTCCTGGGTCGGGTCTCTGTAACAGGTTCCATACAAACAGTACCGCTGTTAAATAAATAAGCTGAATGTCAGATCAGATCATCAGTTGACCCATAGGATACACAGGATAGACCAAGAAAACGTTCCCCAACCCTTCAGGCAACCTTTGTGGAACATTCTCCGAACATTGAATTGTTTACATATATTCACATGTACATATACTCAGCAACCTACCCTCATGGAACGTTCTCTACTGAGACCCGCAAGAGAACATTCCCTAAAGGTTCTTTAAGGATGTTCAGTTCTCTCTCCCAGACCTTAATTCTGGAAAGTTTGCAGAACACTGTACTGTTCAGACATTACAAAAACTTATCGTCAAGGAACGCTCACATTGGGGGTCCAGGGAACGTTCTCTGATGGTTCTCTAAATGTTTTTGTAAGGAAAACAAAACCCTTAAAATAATGTTGCTAGAAGGTTCTATAAAGGTTACAAAGAGAATAACCTTTAGGAAATGTTCCCTGAGGGTTACCTGTCTGCTGGGTACATATATCTTATATTTACTTGTAGTCTGGATATCTGAGTATATTTAATGCCAGAAAAAGACTTTTGAACCTGAAACACATTTAATCAGATACATTTACTCAGGTACTATTCGTATGGGCGACTTTGTCTTTTACCAAACTAATATTTTAACATGATATCTTTACGTTTACTTCAGTATGACTGGAGCACTTTGTCCGACTCTGCCTGTGCCTACAGCCGGTCATACTCACACAGCCAGCAGGGTCTTTGTCCCGACGGTCCTTCTCTCTCCAGCCCGGACCGTCACGCCTCCACCCCGGGCCCTTCCTCCGCTGTGCTCCGCCCTCTCTGGAGAATCCTCCTCCTCTTCTCTCCAGCCATCGACCGAACTTCAGAGCCGACTTTACAGTTTACAGCCGTCGGATTAGTTTTCGTACCGAGTGCTGCTGTGAGGTGAAGCAGCGGGAGTCGGTATGTGAAGATCTCTGCGGCTCAAACTCGAGACGTCAGCGGGAAGATGAGCTCCAGTTCGTAGCCAACGGTAAGAAACGATCCCTCTGTTTTTTTTGTTTGTTCCCGTCTCATTTCCGAGGGCATGGACATGAAAACAATCACGGCCTGACCCGCTGCGTTGTGATTTATCTGCCTGTAGCAAACATCTGCATGTTTTGTTGTCACTAAAGTATAAAGTTAGCGTCTTTAGCAGTGACTCCAGCGCTTCTTTTGTCCGTTTTTTAACGCAAACGTTCGTCAAACCGCAAACTGAAGTTTGGTCCAGTGACGTCACGTGGAGACGAGAAAGAAGATTCCGCTCTGAGTCAGATTAACGATAAAAATACAGTTTTAAATGGAGTTTATGGGACATTAACAACAATTTAGTCCATTGTGACGGTTATTTGGTTTTGAATAAAACACCTAAATTGTAATGAAGTCCTAGACTGGCCACTGAAACAGTTTAACTGTTGGCTTTATGAGTCAACGGTCATGAAAGAAGTTAAGCTAACTGCTAAACATCAGACAACAGTTAGCTTTACTTTAAAGGGCCAATATGAAGTTTTGGAAAAGAAATCCAAGAATTGTAATATTTACAAAAATAATGAGTTGTTCTTTTGTTTGTTTGTTTTTTTTCCATGACAAAATTTAACGAGCTGTTAAATTTGGGAAAACACTGTTTGAAGCTAGAAAGGCGGCAGGGTCCGCCACTTATAAACAAAGTAAAACAGTATGAAATCGTGTTGTCCTTTAAAGTCAGTTTGTTTATTCTGTTTATTTAGTCATAAAAAAATCAAGTCAATCGCGATATTTCTCTTCTGATTAAAATGTCTTCCACAAAACGACATAGTTCACCTTTTAAATAATATGTTGAAGGTATATTACTTTTACTAAATTACATGCATATTAGTGAACATGTTATGTTTATTAAAATAAAGAAAAAGTTTTAATATCGGCACATACTGGACAACATACACATATACCAGTATATCTGTAATTGGCCAATATCAGACAAATCAGTTAAGTTTTAACTGTAATTCACTAAAATATCCTACCCATTATATATATTTGTCGTACATTTGAGGTTTGTATTTTGGTCGTTTTGACTATTTAACTTGTATCGGTATCAGCATCTGAAGTATTGTCGAGCTCTACTACATATCTCACTCGCAGTTCTTTAAAAAAAAATAACAGCAACAAAACAGTAAGGGATCATAAATTATCAAAAATATTAGTTGATTCATTAATTAATTCACCGACAGAGAACTGTTTTGGTAACAGATTAATCATTAAGTTAAATTCCCAGCGAAACGTTCAGTTATGGCTTGTGTATAATATACAGTGAAGTTTGAAAGTTTCTGTGCACTTCTGTCACAGGTTCTCCACTAGACCTTCTACGTTCTCCTGCGTCTCCTCCTGAAGTGGTGAGTTCGTCTCCTGCTTGTTGTGATGTGATTTCAGCATGACTCCTTAGAGAATGAAATGTTTACACTTAGTGTGATGTAACAGGAAACATAGAGGTTGATGAACTAACAGCCAACAATAGATGAAAAATGCTGCAAACCCCCAATCAGCTCTGATGTATGTCAGGATTAAAGTTCACACTTGTCCTAAAAGTTTGTTTATTCACGTCTTATCCCTGCACAATGCTTCAGTTGACTGACAAGAGAATCAGCTATGAATTAAATGCATAATTAATCTATACCTTTTTATTAAATTTGTTCTTTTAATTGATTTCTTGCAGTGCCCGTCGATTCAATCATGGCTCGTGGTTGCATCTGCTGCGTCAAGTACATGCTCTTCCTCTTCAACCTGCTCTTCTGGGTAATTTTCCTCACACACAAAGTTCACACAAATTTAGATGTTGACATAAATCAGTAGTGAAATCAGCACAACAATAATCAACAAATCAGCAGGAAGGGTTTGAGTTTCCTGTGTGTGTTTCAGCTGGGCGGGTGTGGACTGTTGGGTGTCGGCGTGTGGCTGTCGGTGTCTCAGGGCAGCTTCGCCACCCTGTCGCCCTCCTTCCCGTCGCTCTCCGCCGCCAACCTCATCATCACCCTCGGCACGGTCGTCATGGTGACGGGGTTCCTGGGTTGCCTGGGTGCCATCAAGGAGAACAAGTGCCTGCTGTTGAGCGTGAGTGTACTACAATACCCATCATGCACCACTGCTTGTTGCTTTAAAATATCCGTTTTAGCCAGAGTGTAGTCTTGTTGGAGCAACTTGATAGTGAAGTTTAAAAAGTTAATTTATATTTTTCATTACGTATTTAAACTTTAATAAAGGTATTATTGTGCTCATAATATGGAAAAAGTCGGGACCACAACCAGGTTAATTTTTCATAATTTATATCTTATGGGTAAAGTTAAGCATATTTTTAAGTAGGGAGCTCATATTAACAATGTTTTCATTTTAAATACATGCAACATTAGTGTATCCTTCATGTTTAATCGTCTTTTTTGTATGATTTTCTTTAGTTTTTCATCGTTCTGTTGATCATCCTCTTGGCCGAACTCATCCTCCTCATCCTGTTCTTTGTCTACACCGACAAGGTATAACCACACAAAGGAACATTCATATTTATCTTTCATATTTAATCATCTACTCCTACTGTATTTGAGTATGCCTACATATCACATGATCCACCTCTGTTCTTTGTTCCCAGGTGAGTGAAAATGCCAGACGGGACCTGAAGGAAGGGCTGGTGCTGTACAACACGGATAACAATGCAGGCCTGAGCGATGCATGGAACACCATACAGGGAGAGGTAATACCACACACACACACACACACAGACAGACAAAGACCTCTCACATTAAAATAAACTGTATTAAGGCTTCTAAAAGTACAGGGTAATATATTGACAATCTATATTTCTTCATCTTTTGTTGTTTGAAATTTTGTTGTTCATCCAGCTCCAACCTCATATCATCCTGCAATGCTCTCAGCTGTAACCTCAGCTGTAAGCAAATTGTGTCATTTTTTAAAATAAAATGATTGTTACTCTCTCCTGTCTGTGTGCACCAGTGGCATTGTTGTGGTGTGATGAGTCACAATGACTGGTACGCTGCTCTGCATGAAAACGTGGTTCCCGACCGCTGCTGCCAGCAATTCTACCAGGGCTGCGGTCGCAACGCCTCCAACGTCTTCTGGACACGGGTCAGTGTGTGTGATGTCTTGAAATAGAGGTTAAAAGTTGTATTCTGTGATGTACACTATTACTGTAAATCTAAAGCAAGGGTGCTCAAACTTTCTCCATTGGGGGCCGGAATCTGGAAATGTATGTTGGTCCATAAAGGATCCAATGTTCCTTCTCAAACCTTTGCTCAGAAAAATAATGAATAATTATGGATCCTATATATTTGAAAAGCATTTTCCTTCACTCCTAGAAACACCTAGTAGGCAAAATTTAATCTTATGGCAGGTCAACTTTGGCCCACAGGCCCAACTCTTGGCAGCCCTGATCTACAGGAATATGTCAGCATGTTGGGAAATACACTTCATTGCTATCTTGCCGGGAGCTGGATGAGAAGAGTGAATTCACTCTGTCATGTTTCTACACTTCATTATGATGCTACAGCCATCAGACTAGCTTAGCATAACAGCTGGAAACAGAGGGACACGGACAGCTAGCCAGATTCTGTCCAAAGGAAAAATTAACAAATAAAGCTTCCTACTGAAACTTTGTAATAAGTAAACAAGAATAATGTGTTAAACAAACCTTAAGACAAAGCTAGGGCAGCTGTTTCTCGTCTTTATGCTAAGCTAAACTAATAGTGCGCTGGCTGTAGGTAAATACTTACAAAATTCTTCCTTTTTAAACAAGGGCAGAAAAACTTAAAACCTCAAGCTCGTCGTCAAGGAAAATGTTTGTTTGCTGTCTGTTTAACTTGACATCAAAACAACAGAAGCAAGAGTCATGGAGTCTGGGTTTGTGCAGTACTCGTATTCCTCCCTTCCCAGCTAATGTTGGTGTGTGTTTTCAGGGTTGCTATGATAAGGTGGAGGAGTGGCTGGATGACAACAAACACCTTCTGGGAACCATCGCCATGTGTGTGCTGGTCATACAGGTGAGCAGCTATCTATGAGACACGTATTCAGAGTCTCAGGTAGCATTAGTTGAATTCCTTTTAACACGTTTTTGTTTTCCCAGCTCCTTGGCATGGCTTTCTCGATGACGCTTTACCAACAGATCCACCGAGCAGGGAAGAAGTATGAAGCCTGAAGGGATTAACAACGTCATACTGTTAATACCAGCCTGTCACATCTGTTACCCTCACCTTTTGTTTATAGGACAAACAAGACAGTTACTGTGTGCCACTGCCGCCTTTTTATCTCACATTTCTTCATTTATACAACCATTTATTGTTGTGAATAGTATTCGAACTAGTTTTTCTTATGGTTACCTTTGAAAAAATCACATTATAATGTGTGTTTTCATGCTAAGTATTGTGTGTAGAGGATTGGTGTCTGACGAGCAGCACTGAGAACAAAGACTGAGCGGAGGAGAATAGGGTTGTTTTAGTCGTCTAAAGCTATGCCTGTGGAAAAATCTATTGATGCATTTACATAAAACAAGCGTTGTGTACTAACATGTTCAATAAAAGCACTCTTTACAAATGTTAGTTGTACTGATAATAACTGACTTGTTGACCTCATCACTTTAGTTCTCTCTCTTCTGTATGTGATTTCACCCTGACAGTCAAACACCAGCTCTTTGATTGTAGCCTATAGATAAAGCAGGGTGAGCAGCAGGTCTTTACAAACTTTAACAAAAGGTCAGATAAATCAATTTAGTGATCACTTGAGTTGTGAAGTATTTTACCTGTTTTCAGAAGTGATAAAGAAATGCCTCTAGTCACTCAATGACTGATAGCTTGACTTTAACTGAATCGTAGTGATAAAAGAGGAGTTGGAATTTAATCAACAGGTACGTCACTTGTCTAAAAACATTGTTTTATTGGAGTTGTTGATACTGTTGAGATCCCTTACACAAAGAAGTCAGGTGTGCTCCAAGTATACTTCCTTTAAACTACAGATAGTAGAGTATGCTTTTCAGTTTACTTTTATACTCCTGTCAAGAGTTATACTTAAGTGCACTTGGATTCTACTGACAAGCATACAGAAAAGTTTAAGATTATACTGAAGCCCAATGTCAATCAATAGTTAACTTTGTTGGTTTTGGTGTTGAGCTGGGATGTCAATTTTTGTACTCTAATTCAGAAGTGCACTTTTATAAACTACAAAGTGGGCCAATTTAGTCCCAATGAGTATTTAAATAGTATGCTTGAAAGTAGGCCTGCAGAACTAGTGGCCTACAAAGATATTAGCGTACTTTACTACATAAAGTAGACTTGGGAAATGAACTTTAACTATACTTAGCTTTACCTGATAAAATAAACTTGAAGCGTATTTGTTTTCATTAGCTTTAGTTTAGTTAAACAAGCAGCACAAACAGTGAGTCAGTTACAACAGCAGATTTACAGGTTAATATTCACCTACAGAAACATTTTGACATTCATGGAAAGACGAAAAAGCTTGTCAAAATGTTGCTAATGGTTTAAATATTAGCTATAGGCAGCAGCCGTTTAGCTTAGCTTAAATTGAACAATCTAGGTTGCCAGGCAACCAGCGCAGACTACCGGAAGTAACGTCTCTGGCTATGCTAGCTACCTGTTAGCTACCGTTCCAGCACTGTAATAATTTCCAGAAATGTCCGAGTATACGCGTAAAATGTCATCTGAATACAAACTGTAGCTGTCAGTTTTGTTATAACCGTCACTAATCTGAATCGGTAAGAAATTATCTATTTTATGGTTATAAATTCATAGTTTTCTCATTATCACACACGATGTTTCCTTTAATGACGACGTAGCGGATTAGCTCCTGATGTCCTCCCAGCTGGTAGATCAGGTGCTCCCACCTGCAGGACAAACGTAAAGGAGAGGGTCTGATTAACATACAGGTAATTCATTTAAACACATAGGGTTATCACAAGATGAATACTAACGTTGAATCATTCTAGTTTGTAAAAATAAATAAAACATCCACACAAGCTGACGCTGTTGTATCTCAAACATGACAGTCAACAGGTGAATTCACTGTTTCTATCACTAAAAATGTGCTCTGACTCAACACTCAGGGAAAGAATGTGGGTTTAAAAGTCATGTAAACATTTTTAAAGCTGCAGCTAATTACCAAATGTAGAAGTCAGCAGCACAATATTGACAATTTTGAATGAACTCTTTCCTTTTTGAACTTTTTTTGATGTATTCCAGGCATAAATAAGCATAAAATGGGGGGAAAACTGCAAGTACAATTACTTCAAAAGTGTACTCAAGTAACTTGGACCCAAGTAAATGTACTTGGTTTCATTGCGTCACTGATTACTTTTCACCAGTGGCTGAACCTTGTATTGTTTTCCATTCACTGCACCTTGATAGGTGCTGCTTACTTTTATCAATTATCATCTCATAATACAAATATAATAATATAGATCCATATATATTCTCTTTTCTGTGTACATCTTAACATATTTTCCTGTCTTGATTTACCGCGTGGTGTTGAGGATGAGCAGGTCTCCATGTTTGTTGACCTCCAGGGAGCCGTGTGTGTGGGAGCGCCCGAGGGCGTAGGCAGCGTTGATGGTGGCCGCGGCCAAAGCCTCCGGCATGGACATCCTCATGTTGACACAGGCCAGGTGCATGACGATAGGCTGAGGGAGGTGGATAGGACAGAGACATGGGGTGAGTGGTTACCATCATGCAACACTCCTCTGTGCCAACTGTCTGGTGTTGTACTCACCATGGAGCAGCAGTAGGCGTTGGGGTTGAAGTCGCTGCCGAGGGCAACAATTACCCCGGCGTCCAACATGTCTCTGGCCCGAGGCTGCGGCAGCCTGAACACACACACATTATCAGACAACTCACAGCTGTGAGGGGTGTATGAGTATGTGCCTGTTGCACAGTCATGGAGGAAGTATTCAGACTCTTTACTTGCATAATATCTCAGTGTAAAAATACCCCATTAGAGTAAAAGTCCTGCATGCACAATCTCACTTAAGCAGAAGAGCAGAAGAATAAAGTGGCACAAAAACAAACTGCTCAAGTGAAGAACAAGTGACAAGTAAATGTACTTAGTTACGTTCCACCACTGGTGTTACAGTACCGTAGGATGTAGGCCGTAGTTGGCAGAAGGACGGCGGCCGTTCTTGCTGTTGCCATGGCAGCGATCCCTTCGTCTGTGACCTCCTCCAGGTGACTGATGGCCAAAGCTCCGAGCTCTGCACCCAACTGACACATACAGGTTAACAAGATTATGATTAAGGACTAAAAATTGCTTCAATGTGCTGCTGATTTTTTTTCTTTCATATTTTGTGACACTTTATATGAGAAACAGCTAATAAGTTATTCAACTAAATAATCAGCAGATTTACTGATAATGAAAAATAATTGTTAAGTCTAATTGTCATTTCTGACAAAAACAAAAATGTAGTCTGCCCTCACTCATAGGAATAAAGTGGACAACATAATAGGAACTCAATATGTCAGTAGTTTTTCAGCTCATTATGGAGTTCCTCTGCTCCACCAAGTGGACAAAAACAGTAAGCACAGCTTCTGGAGGTAGAGATACCTGAGCAGAGTTCATGGGATGAAGCTCGTCTCCGTGGAAGTTGATGTTGAGGCCCATGTCTTTTCCGGCCTGCAGGATGCAGCGAGTGGAGCTGAGGTCAAACACTCCCTGCTCACAGAACACGTCGATGTTGTCGACTCTCAGACTCCCAGCAGACATCTGTTGTTTCAGACGGGGCAGCTGAACCTGCAGGATGTCCTTTGTGGCTTCTGCAACTGTCTTCCCTCTGGACAAAGGACAGAGGAGGACAGTAAGGATTCATATTCAGGACGTGATGTGAGATAAGATCACACTGAGGACGGTGCGTACTTGGGCACTGCGTGGGCTCCACAGTAGGTGGAGGAGATGTTGATGGGCAGGGTGCGTCTGGCCTCCTCGATCACCTCCAGCATCTTGAGCTCAGTCTGCAGCTCCAGGCCGTATCCACTCTTACACTCCACCAGGGTCGTGCCGGCTCGCTGCATCCGCGTCAGCCTGCTGCTGAGGGAGGCCAGCAGCTCAGAGGAGCCGGCTGCTCGAGTGTGCTCCACCGTGAAGTGGATCCCTCCACCGGCCCGGTGCACGTCCATGTAGGTGGCACCTGCCA
>OMLP01032192.1:4835-23047 GCA_900302685.1 Spondyliosoma cantharus | reverse complement strand
AAGGTTTTTATAAGTTTTTTGAAATGTGTATTAAAGTTTCAGGCTATTGCATTCGATTGTTTTTTTTATCTTATAGATGTTATAATGTTAATGTGCCAACTCCAGAAACCAGAGAACAATGATTGAAACAACACCTTGATCTATTTTAAGTAACCCTGTTTATAAAAGATTCAAAGTGTTGTAACTGTGCCTCTTAAAAGCACAGAACATTCTAGTACTAAAGAACCTTTGGGCAGCCAGTCAGAAAATTAATACTCCGATGATAATGATTATCTTGTGTGTTTTTTTTTAAAGGCGGTCCTTGATTCTGCTGGACCATGGCTGGCAAGAAAGGGAGGCAGTGGAGGTCCATGTGCAAAGGCCTGGTCCTGGGTACCCTCCTGACCAGCTGCATGATCCTGCTTTACTGCCTCTCCACTCCACAGGTCCACTTCAGTCTGCCTGAGTAAGACTCATCACACCGGTGTACACAAACATGCTGTATCTCACATATTTCAGTCATTATTGTGTTTTAGAGCTGAAACAAAATAATTTTCATGCAAAAATGCAGCATTTTTCTTTTCTCACCTTCTCAGTTGTGCTGCTTTTCTCCATCTTTTGTGACCTAATTGTATTTTATTTACCTCGAACATCTTAAATTAAAATATAGGCAAGAAAACAAAAGGAACAAACAAGATCATCAGTAACACATACAGCATATTGTAGCATAAGTTCCAGTAAAATATTCAAGAGGTCCTATTCTGCTTTTTTGGGGGGGTATTTGCCTGTCTTTTATTGTGTTATGTAGATTTTTATATATTTATTATAAAACATATACACTCCAGTCAGCCAGCAGGCACACATATCTTACTGTTGTAGCTGCGTTATTTTAGATCACACTACCTTGCTCGGCATGACCCGCCCTACTCTGCCTCTGATTGGCTACTTCCTGCCTGTTATATATAAGTGATACATAAGTAATGCTCATGTGAAACTCTCACCAATGATTGAACAGAGGCGAGATGTTCCACTCTGTAGCTAAAACGGCGCGTTCAAGACACAGTGTAAAGGGATGCTGCAGCAATGAACCACATGAGAAAAATAATGTGTGTTTTGAAAATTAAAGTATGTAAAGTTGTTCTACTAGGACCCCAAATAAAAGTACGAACCTGAAAAGTAGCATCATATGACCTCTTTAAAATAAGGCAATCCATGTTTCAAAAGGAGTGTTTATCCAAAGTAATTTAAATAAGGGGAACAGTAAAAGGTGTAAAGTGAAGCATGAGTGTAAATTTGGACATTTCTCATGTGACTGTTTTCCTCTCTGTAGAGTTCCAGTGCCTTACTCATGTGCCCATCGTCCGTCCCAGATCCACCCTAAACCAACCACAAACAGCTCACAACAAACCACCGGCCAGACCTGCACTCCTAAAGTGGATATCATGTTCATGAAGACCCACAAAACAGCCAGCAGCACCTTCCTCAACATCCTTTTCCGCTTTGGAGAGAAGCACCGGCTCAAATTTGCCTTCCCTGACAGCAGAAATGACTTCTTCTATCCCTCTCTCTTCCAGCGCTCCCAGGTCAAAGACTATAGACCTGGAATGTGCTTCAATGTTATCTGTAATCACATGCGCTTCAATGCACCTGAGGTGGCCAAGCTGCTTCCTATGGACACCTCCTACATCACCATCCTAAGAGACCCCGCAGAGCTTTTCGAGTCGTCCTTCCACTACTTTGGCCGGCTGGTGCCTTTTACCTGGAAGATACCAGGTGATGACAAGCTGGCTGAATTCCTACGTGACCCTCATTACTACTTTGACGCCGGCTTCAACTCTTTCTACCTCAAGAATCTGCTGTTCTTCGACTTTGGACAGGACAACACTCTGGAGCTGGATGACCCGCGGGTGGAAGAGGGAATGAAGTTCATATCTGACCGTTTTCAGCTGGTCATGTTGGTGGAGTACTTTGAGGAATCACTCATCCTGCTGAAGGATGCCCTCTGCTGGGAGATGGACGACTTGCTCTTCTTCAAGCTCAATGCCCGCAAGGGATCCACTGTGTCCAAACTGACCCCTGAGCTGAGGGCCAGGGCTCTTGAGTGGAACGCTATTGACTGGAAGCTATACCAGCATTTCAACAAGACTTTCTGGAGGAAAGTAGATGCGTACGGACTGCGGCGTATGGCTGAGGACGTGGCAGAGCTCAGGAGAAGGAACGCGGAGATGGCATCGATCTGCATAGAGGGGGGTCATGCTGTAGAGGCCGGCAGCATCCAAGAGACGGCCATGCAGCCCTGGCAGCCAATCGGAGAGAAGTCCATCATGGGTTATAACCTGAAGAAGAATGTGGACAAGGCGCATCGGAAGTTGTGCCGTAAGATGCTGACACCGGAGCTTCAGTACTTAACAGAGCTCGGGGTCAACCTGTGGATCACCAGACTGTGGGGCCATGTCCGAGACATCATTAACTGGTGACTGGACACGTGAGCGAGAGGGGCCAATTAAACTCCCACAGAGTATTAAAAGATGTCTGACTGTGCGGCTGATTGCGTGAAAGGTTCAAGGTTTCTGTCACATTTCAATCCCATGACTCATTTTGTTGAAGTATCCACGTTGACTTGTTTGCATTGTGCGCTGTCATGTATCTGATGGGTGCTTGAGAAAAAAAAAATACTTTAAACCTCACAATCTAGTTTACCACACGCAGATGAGTCTGAGTATTGTTCTCTATGTGAGCTGATGGTGTAGATGAGTGAACAAGCAAGGTTAGGACTGATTTTATAAGCCCTTTAATGGAATACAGAAAAAAAAAAGTTGCCATCCATGCCAAGTGTTTAAGGTTGCTTGAAGAATAAATGGGACTTAACTTTGAAATAATGTCGACGTTCACCCCCTTAAGTTGAAATACTTAATTTCTTAAAATGTGAATCCTGACTAAAGGCTCAAACACACATGTGAAGATAGTGAATGTAAGTGTTACGTCCAACTTTACTGCTATGGAGGACAAAATCAGACTTTATGTAAAGGTGCACAATGCAACTTTTTTTACGGGCTTATGAACAAACAGAGACGGAGCTCTTGACGTCTAACGCCTCCCGAGCACGAGATGTACTTTCAGGCCATATGTCTACATTTATATGTGTGAACATTTGAGGAAAGCTCCGTGTATTTTGAGTTTTGTTGGGGTGAGATCAAAAAGAGCCAATCGCCCCGCCAAAGGTCCTACAGTTCAAGAATATAGGTGTAAAAAAGTTCCATAGTGCCCCTTTAAAAAGGAACAGGTGAGTGTATACAGACCTTTTTAGACATTTTCATGTCATACCAGGGAAAGCAACGGTGCAACTAAAAACATTAACGATCGCTCCTCTTCCAACTTCTGCAAATCAAATGTAGTGATTATCTGCTTTTCCTGACAAGACATGTCAAAAAGGTCTGATAAATAATATGCATAATATGAAATGAATTAAACAAGAAAGTACAACACTATGCAATCAAGAGGAAATAATTTTCTAACTCACACTTTTATAGAATATCATATATATGATTTGATGACATTTTTGCTTCTCCTCTGTCTCCTCATGTCACAACGTTGAGCCTAACAGCTTTCACCCTCGGCAGGTGTTTTGGCAGGCACACTGATGAACCGGTGGGACTTTGGTGCATAGTGAGCCAAAAATAAAATTAATTGTCAGTAAAGTGAGGTGAATCCTATTGGGAAAGGCACTATGATGATGACTTATATTGTTGAACACCAGCTGCATGTGTTTACACAGCGTCATTATCTTAATTAAACTGAGAAATATCTTCCCCGTACATGCAACGTATCTCTCATTTATTTCTTAATTTGTGTTCGTTCACCTTTATATTAATCTATAATGTGTTTCTATGCTTTCTAATAATTTCTCTATTTATGTTTTTATGTAATTGATTCAGTTATTAATCAATTTCTGTGATAAACTGATTTTGTCCTCCATGCACCTCCCTATCTATTCAATTTTTTTGGAAATGTATGATAATCTTTTTATCCCCACAATAAAGTGAAAGTTATATGTAATATTGCATGTTTTAAATGTTCTGTCTGATTCATAAAATTGACAGCTTCCTCTGTGTCTGAGACTGTTTATTATTATTATTATTACGTATGTATAGGTAGCAAGACTGTCCCTAGTTTATTGTACAATTTTGAATATGTTAGAAATGACATATTCTAATATTATTCAAGTAAAAAAACATCCTTACCTGCAAAATTATCCTAATTAGAGAAAAGCAAACAATTTTAAAAAGCCCCACATATTTCCACTAGTGCACATTTAGATATACATTGAACATGTGCACACACACACACACAGAAAGATACATGAACACATTTATGTTATTACATGAATACTACATATAGAAATATATTACATTCAGTACCACTTTATCATAAAACACCTTTTCTAAAGGGTTTATAAGTTGCAGAGCAGTTATAAACCATTATTCAGAATAACAGTGAAAAACCCCTCCGGCTAGTTTACATGCAGCTTAATTACACTGCACCAAATAACCACCAAAAAAAATTTAGACATGACACATTTTTGTTATTGTTGTTAACTCACAGTCACATTTAAAATTCTGTCTGATGGCTTATTAGAAAATAAGAAAATTACATGACTGTGTGTGCGTGTGTGTGGGAAGTAACTGGGATGGCTTAAAGAAAAATTGCAAAAATAATAAAGAGACTAAGTTAAATATATATAATACATAATTTTGTTTAATTTTGTTTAAATTCTTAATGCTGTGTAACACTGACCACGCACACATCCACCCCTAGACCTGATAGGAGGGGGCTTGTTCATTTGGGTGGGCGGTCAATTAATTCTCATAATGTCTTTATTTATTCATTTATTCATTTATCTATTTATTTATACAACCTGAGGTACATGGAGCCCTGAGGCTCTACACTCCGGTACAGTAGGTGGCGAAACTGTACACGTTGGTTTACGGTTTACGGACGAAGAAGAAGAAGAAGAAGAAGAAGAAGAAGAAGCAGCAGCAGCAGCAGCAGAAGAAGAAGAAGAAGACCGTCTCGCGCTCGGGGGCGTGGCTGGCTGAACGTGCTCTGTGATGACAGCACTGTTGTTTTGCTAGTGTAACTTTAGTTATGAGGCTAATACCTTCGTACACATAATCCCTGCCGCTAACTCGTTTAGTCACTACACTCACTAGCTTAATTATTTCGCCGTATAAAGGAGATATTTTAGTGTAACATTAGTGACTATCCGTTAACTTCTCATTCGCTGTAGCTGCTGTTTGTCGTTTAGCAGTGGCTCAAAGATAGCTAGCTAGCCAGAGCTAGCTATGCGGCTAGTCAGTGTTAGTTTTTAGCATCGCTAGTAGCTAACAGTTAGCCGGAAGCTTATAATCCTCTAACGTAAATAAAGCGGACTTTAGCTTTACCTACATAGGTGTAAGCCGTGTCAGAAACACTGATTTAGCTCTCACACTGGAGGACTGACTTCACGATGGCGCTAGCTGTGGACGCCCCTGCAGATGAGTGGCCTTGAGGGATGACTTAGCTGGATGAGTTAGCAACAATGTCCTGTAAATCAACCAAAGTGGCCCCGAGTGTTGATTTCGACCACAGTTGCTCCGACAGCGTGGAATATTTGACTCTCAACTTTGGCCCCTTTGAGACTGTCCATCGTTGGAGAAGGCTGCCTCCGTGTGATGAGTTTGTCGGCGCAAGGTAACATGTTGACAAATGAGAAGCTGCAGCTTCATCTGACTTCGCTGCATGTTTACAGTCTTTACTCATCCTGAACTTCATTTTCTCTGTTTCAGGCGCAGTAAACACACTGTTGTGGCATACAGGGATGCCATTTACGTGTTTGGGGGAGACAATGGGTGAGTAGTACTGAATCTTTCCTTTACATTTACTGTAAACTACATCACCTACATGTATGTTTCCTGTCACCCAATAGGAAGAACATGTTGAACGACCTGCTCCGCTTTGATGTGAAGGACTGCTCATGGTGTCGGTATGATTACAGCAATGTTCAATATATGAGCAAATTAAAGATCTGTAGACTTCGCAGTATGATTTATCGGCTGTGTATCATATTCACCTCAGAGCCTTCACCACTGGAACTCCACCTGCTCCCAGATATCACCACTCAGCTGTTGTCTATGGCAGCAGCATGTTTGTTTTTGGTAACTTTTCTAAGCTCATGTTCTTCATCATCCAACATTTATTACACCCATTATAACCTGTGATATTAATGCTTGATTTAATATTTTTTCAGGTGGCTACACTGGTGACATCTACTCCAACTCAAACCTGAAAAACAAAAATGACCTCTTTGAGTACAAGTTCGCAACAGGGCAGTGGACTGAGTGGAAAGTGGATGGGAGGTAAAGTATTTTTAAGATGTTTTATTGTTTCTATGAATGATTATTGTACCAAATGTTTTGAAGACACAGGAGAGAAAGAAAAAATAGTCCCTCAAACACTATTTTTGTTTTTACTACTTTGGGGTAGGTCATTTAAAAGGCCCACACGCAGCAGCATTGAACCGTGTCTTTTTGCAACTGGTAACACAACTATTTTTGGATGTGTTGGGGCATAAAATCGATGCATTTCAATCTGTAAAAAACAGAAAGCTCAGCTACTACGCTGTCAGAATTCAACTCTGCTGTCCGTTGTCTCTGTTCCAGCTTGCCAGTGGCCAGGTCTGCACACGGGGCCACAGTCTATAGTGATAAACTCTGGATATTTGCTGGCTACGATGGAAATGCCAGGTATGTTTGATTATCTCGCTTTTGTAACAATGGGCACATTGTTATGCCTCCATGGCTGAGGCCGGCGGTTGAAGATGTGTGCGAAGCAACCATGTTTTTAAATTTTAAACAAATCCATATTTGAAACTTTGTAGTCCTCCAGCAACCATGTTTTTAAATTTTAAACAAATCCATATTTGAAACTTTGTAGTCCTCCAACAACTCATTTGGTTTGCTTATATTGAGCTTCAGGTGATTGTTTTTTGCAACATGGTACAAAGCTCTCCATCAGCCCTCTGTATTCCTCAGTACAAAACAAAGACACATGCGACGAGGGAGAGAGCCAAGCACATTATAAATTGTTTAATTAAAGGGACACAGAACACGTTTAAAATGGAGCTCCTCCAGCTACTCACTCTGTTTCTGGATGTGTTCCCTCAGGTCTTGATGGAGAGTGCTGTTAAATTAAAGCTTTATATCATTCAGTTATACACAGAATCACCTCAGGCACTCATTGTTCAATTTCTCTCAGTCTGTGAAGCCAACACATGATCACTACCACCTCCTTTTCTCTCGCTGTGCCTCTAAATAATAACTAATGAGATGAGCAGTAGGCAAAACTGTTTAGCCAGTCGCCACTTTCAATTCAAGCCGCTTCTGTCGTGCTTACATATAATAACAATAAATGTTTTCGTCATGTGCAGGCTGAATGACATGTGGACCATCAGCCTGCAGGATCGAGAACATGCTTGTTGGGAGGAGGCCAGTATAATATATTTTATTATACTATGACCAGAAGAACATTGAGATTATTACACACACCAACACTATCCTGTATATGTTAACGTCTCTGCCTCTGCCTTTGTGTCCATCAGATCGATCAGAGTGGTGAGATTCCTCCGTCTTGCTGCAACTTCCCTGTAGCCGTATGCAGGGACAAGATGTTCGTGTTTTCTGGTCAGAGTGGAGCCAAGATCACCAACAACCTCTTCCAGTTTGAGTTCAAGGGGCACATGTGAGTTCAGCTCACCCTCTGCTTGTGCTGACGACTCACTTCAGTTACACGTCCTGTAGTTGGCAGCATTACATTATGGGACTAATCATGACGTCGTCTTCTCAGGTGGACACGCATCCCAACCGAACACTTACTGCGAGGCTCCCCTCCGCCTCCACAGAGACGTTACGGCCACACTATGGTTGCCTTCGACCGCCACCTGTATGTATTTGGAGGTGCTGCTGACAACACGCTGCCCAACGAACTGCACTGCTACGATGTGGATTCTCAGACCTGGGAGGTGATCCACCCCAGTCTGGACAGTGAGGTATGAAAAACAGTGTTTTGAGCTTCTCCTCACTGAACATTTCAGGGGACATTCTGCATTTAATTCCTAAAATATGTCAATGAAGTTTTCGTTCTTTCTCTGAATCAATAAGTAAAGTTGAATTTGCTCCGTCCCTGTCTCCTCAGATGCCCAGTGGGAGACTCTTCCATGCTGCTGCTGTGATTCAAGATGCCATGTACATCTTTGGAGGAACTGTGGACAACAATGTGCGCAGTGGGGAGATGTACAGATTCCAGGTTAGTGTCAAACACATTATACAACCGCCGCTGTTAAAAGTCTTTATTGTCCCAAGAAAACATTATACACTTGGTATACTTAAAGTTTAAAGTTTGTTTGGGAGTTTTTTTCATATAATCTTCCTCTTTTAGTTCTCCTGCTACCCAAAGTGTACTCTCCATGAGGACTATGGCAAACTGTTCGAGAATCGTCAGTTCTGTGATGTGGAGTTTATTCTGGGCGAGGTGGGTTTGACTTTTATGTGATTCTCAAAACTGACGATGGGCTCTCACATAATTGAGGTGATATTTCCATCTATTTGACTCCTTGTTTTGTTGTTGACAGAGGGAGGAGAGAGTCATGGGGCACATTGCCATAGTGACTGCAAGATGTCAGTGGCTGCGGAAGAAAATCCTGCAGGCTTGGGACAGGCAGAGACAGGTGAGAGCCAGTGCACCTCATTTCCACTGAGACAACGGAATATGAAACAACTAACAGGATTAAAAAAAACAGTTGTTAACAGTAGGAGGTCACTGCTACAGAGGAACCTCAGCTGGAATGTTAAACAAAATTGTTACACAATCTTTGTGCAGAAGGCGAAACAGGAGAGCAGCGAGGAGAGTGATGAAGGGGCAGCTGGAGGCCCGAGGGATATCCCAGCAGGCAACAGGCCATCAGGATCACAGCCGCTGCTAGAGGTAGCCATCAGGGAAGCGGAGGCCCAGCCTTTTGAAGTCTTGATGCAGTTCCTCTACACAGACAAGATCCAGTATCCGCGCAGAGGTACTTCTGACCTCATTGTTTTACTGTTGGTCAGTTGTAAAACTGCAGAAAACTCATGTTCTTTTCCTCGCTTTTCTCTGTAGGTCACGTCCAGGATGTTCTTCTAATCATGGATGTATACAAACTGGCACTTAGTTTTAAGCTTTCCCGCCTGGAGCAGCTGTGTGTGCAGTACATCGAGGCATCTGTCGACCTGCAGAACGTTCTCAGTGTTTGTGAAAATGCCAACAAGCTGCAACTGGACCAGCTCAAGGTGTGTCTGGATCACTGCTGGAGAGTGATTCATCACCTGCTGTAAAATCTGTTCTTTACTGCCCTCCTGTGGTTGGTTCAGGATGTCTTCAGTACCGTAAACGTTTGCTTTAAGTTGTTCTGCAGCTTTGTGCGTTAAATTAAAACTGAGATGCTGAAAGAAAGAGAATTTATTCTGACATCAATCCTAACAAATTATTTCTTTCTCTAGGAACATTGCCTTAATTTTGTGGTGAAGGAGTCGCACTTTAACCAGGTGATCATGACGAAGGAGTTTGAACATCTGTCCACCCCGCTGATTGTTGAGATAGTGAGACGAAAGCAGCAGCCTCCACCCAGGATTTACTCAGACCAGCCTGTGGACATCGGGACCTCCCTGGTCCAGGACATGAAGGCTTACCTGGAGGGAGGCGGGCTGGAGTTCTGCGACATTATCCTGCTGTTAGATGGACACCCACGACCTGCTCATAAAGCCATACTGGCAGCCCGATCCAGGTAGAGACAACACAGGTTTTATGATCTTGAAAACATTTCTGGGAGGTGATCATTTTCTTATTATAGCACTTGGAGACATTGTGGTCCATTTCAACTCATTGGTATGTCTTAACATTTTTAAATGTGTGTTTTTTGTTTTTTTTTAACTCTTCAGTTACTTTGAGGCGATGTTTCGCTCCTTCATGCCCGAGGATGGTCAGGTTAATATCTCCATCGGAGAGATGGTTCCAAGTAAACAAGCCTTTGAGTCCATGCTGCGTTATATCTACTATGGTGACGTCAACATGCCTCCAGAGGATTCGCTGTATCCTTCTCAAGTTCAGACTGCTTTGTAATTATTCATCAGATTAAGTATTAAGTATTTCACTGGCAGACCCCCAACGATTGTGACATCTTATCAACATTTTATGCAAATTTAATGAAAAGAAATTATAAATGAGGCCACATCCTTTGATGAAGGCAGCCTCTGAAATGGGACACAGCTTCTGCTCTTCTCAGCCGTTGAGCCATAACATTCAAATTCGACTGACGGAGAAAGTGGTGGAGTTAAAGTGGGATGAGAAAGTTGAAACCACAGTGTGATAAGCTGAGAACCTGACGTTCGAGGCAAACGCGCTCAAAATATACTTATCTCATAACTTTGAGGTGTTCTGTTGATAGCGGAACTGTCAGTTGAGGTAAAAGTCATTTCATTGGACATTTTTGTCATTGTGATGGACTTCTTTGCCATACAAGGAACGAAATATAGCTTTTGATCTTTTGACTTTCAGAACTGTTTGTTGTTGTCTTTACATCCAGTGTAATAGTTGCCTATGTGTTGCATTTAATCAGCAAACGCCCAACTGTTTAATGTCTCATGCCCTTTGTGCAAAGTTTAAAGGTGCTCACAATATGCCTAATTTTGTTTGTCAGCAAAATGAAAACCACAGACGTTTTCATTGACACGTCGCCAATGAGCAGTTTTTGTCACCTCCTTAACCTGTGATGATAGCTATCTGTTCGCTGCACCATATTACTACGGCTTCTCCAACAACAGGCTGCAGGCTTACTGTAAGCAGAATCTGGAGATGAACGTCACTGTGGAGAATGTCTTGCAGGTATTTATGTTTTTTACCCAGGGGGGGAGAAGTGACCTAATTTGACAGCGTTGGCTCATTCAAGACTTTCTAAATGCTGCATGAATCATTTCCACACTCACTTCTCTCCCTCAATATTTTTCCCCCCCTTTTTAGATTCTGGAGGCGGCCGATAAGACCCAAGCTCTGGACATGAAGAAGCACTGCCTGCACATTATTGTCCACCAGTTCATTAAGGTGGGTGGGCTTGTATCCGGAGCCTTTGGGGTTTGCTGCCCACTCACTGCAGCTGAGCTAACCCTCTAGGCATGTCTTCTTTGCGGGGGACTGACACCTTTGGCCCTCTAGTGGATCGCCCTCCATCTCCTGCGTAGAGAGGAGACTGTTTACAGGCCGGCCGGCTGTACAAGCACCTCATCACATAACGATGAGGGTCAAAGTGCCACTCTGATTATTGTTTGTTATTCAAAGAAACAGCGAAGCGCTCAATTCTCACCCTCCTCCACTGGAGCGTTGTTAGTGTTTTTGTTTAGCTTCTTTCTGTTTATCTTAATTTTTCATGCATGAGCAATCGAGGGGCTGCTTATTCCTCATTTTACTCTGTTCGACTCATTGGCTGTGTTCCGAATCGCATACTAATGTACTATCACGTCACATTGAGTATGTAATGTAATTCAACTGTATTTTTGTGTATGTTAGAGGAGCCCAAATATAAATGTAATGTTCTGAGTAGGCAGAATTAACTTCACATACACAACTGAAGTCTCTTCAAACTGTCTGATGTTGGACTTCTATATAATCTGTAATCACGAACTTCACTTCTGATCATTTTTCAGTCAAGATATCAGAAGCGTAGATTATTGGGGCTGATGACAATACTGATAAAAGGTTGTGAAAAAAGTCAGATATTAATATATGAGCTCATTTACTTATATACACTGAATATATACTGAAACACATTTTTTTGATCTCTTAAATGTGGTTCAAACACGAAGATACGTACGTAATTGAGGCGCCTTTGTATCTGTGATCGGCAAATAACATGTTGTTTAGATTTTGAATACTGGCAGTTTTAAAATGATCATCTTCATTTTCAGAGTTTAGTAGTTTCACGAGTGCCAGCAGGATGCGCTACTTTGCTGCCGTCCGCTCGTTTGTTTACTCAATCGAACTCTTCACAATAAGATTCCACGTCCTGTTCGTTCGGGACAACGCTAGGCTACGGAAGCTGCACACAGGTGTGGCCTCAAAGAATCCACGAGGCAAAATATACAAGAAGTCACATCAACCGACAATCATCGCAGTTACATACTTAATCACATCTAATCAGTGTCCAATACATGCTGGTTGTTTATGTTGTTGGCAGTATGTTAGTATGCGATTCCAAACACGGCCATTGTCTTAAATTATGGCTCATTCTTTTCATTTTTTGCTCTCCTCCCCTCCCAAAGGTATCCAAGCTCCCCAACCTGCGGTCTCTCAGCCAGCTGCTGCTTTTGGACATCATTGAGTCTCTAGCCACACACATATCAGACAAACAGTGTGCTGAGATGGGCTCCGACATTTAGGATGACGCCGAGAGCCGAGGGCTCTTTTCTCCTCTCGCAGAAGCCATACATCTCCGCTCCACCTACTTCTTAGTCATTCCTTCGTCCCCAGTACTTTTTCTTTACGTTGGACCTGGCATGTCTCGACCCTCTTTTATCCGTGCAGATTGTTCTCATCTCTCTCACTCTGCATCTCAGTGAGAGGTGAAATCAGTAAAAGATTCAAGCTCAGTTTGAATGTTAGATGGTCCAAAAATTCCCTTTTTTTTATGTTTAGTTTGTCTTTTATTTATTTGGAGAACACGGAAGGAAAATGTCTGTAAGGTTGTTATTCTGCTCAGTATTGACTCGGACAGTAAAGAAATGTTCACGTGTTGCCCTCAGCTGTCTCTCTTTTTTTTTAAAGTCGCGTGCTCAGATTCTTAAATTACGCTATAGAATTGATTATTTATACCTGTATTCATCACTTGTATTACTCTCAGCTCTGACACAGTTAACATGCCTGGATTAAATATACAAGGAATCAGAATCGTTATATGAAAATAATCATAATGTACGTCTGTCTTCAAGCTCTTTGTCTTGTTTAAATGTTACAAATCTTTGTGATACTAATCACCTCGTACCATAACTAACAGACAAGGTCTCTTTATCCGTACAATATAGCAATGTGTATTTAGTGACACATCAGTATGCTGTTATTAAATATATATACCCAGGTGGGTTTCATGTATTTAAAGCCTTAATAAATCTTATACAAAAAGTGTCCTGTTGCTCTGAGTCTCTGTCTCTGATCCACCAAGCAGTCTGAACTCTTCATGAAGTCTGACGCAACAGATTCTCTCCTTCTCAAAGCGCCCAATGAGGCTTTTAAGCTGTCTACTCGAGTAAACCACCTTATTCTGTAATTAAAGATTTGGCACAACAATCGTTGTTGGCAGCCGTCCATGAACGGTTCAAGAAGTGTGCCAAAAGTTTGGAGAGCTTTCCTATAAAGGATTGTGTGACTGATAGTGGACCGTCCTGCAGGTATCAGACCCGACTTACCTTTAAATTCTAACGCACAGACAAACATGAGGCAGACACACCGCTGCTTTGTGACGTGTTTTATTTTTTTAGCTTGGATTAAAACTTCTCAGCGTGAGCGTGTGTCTGTAAAGAGTATTCGCATCAATATACCAGCATAAATCTGAACTTCTCACACAAACCCTCGCCACAAACTAAAGCCTTTGTAACCTATACACCACGTGAGAGAAGCTGAAGGTTAAAATCTTGACCTTTCATCAAATTAGCCGCACGTCCTTCAGAGGTTTCAGTTTCCACAGATCTATAGACGATAAGGTCAGACAATGCTCCTCAGTTTGAGGGAGTGGATTCCTTCAGCTTGTGGGACGTTTTGCACCTACAAAGATTTTTATTAAGTGAAGAGAGCAAGATTCAATTATAATAGGTTGAATGTTTGATTTGAATTTCAATGTTTTTTTCAGCCCAGCCTTTAACAATCAGACATTATATGACTTAGAGGATGAGTTAATAAATCAAAAATTCAAATTCTGGCATTAAGTCAAATGCTGATGGAGCGTCTGGTGAAGTTTTGCGGTTCTGAAGAAAGCGTTGCAGCATTCTCCTAAACACCTGAAGTAGATGGAGACTTGTTAAACTATAAAAACGGCTCCATTGTAATCCAATTTTTCAAAAGCCCAAAGATCCCCAATTGTTGCTGCTAAGCTAAAAGCGTAAATAATCAAATCAATTTGAGATCTCAGGGCTTCTGGACACTCATATTAGGCTACACGAGCTGTACGAGTCGTTTTATATCTGCCTTTTAGAAAAACATCCCATCTTCAGTTGATTAGGAGAATTCTGTGAAGCTCCAGAAAAGCTCTGTGGACAGAGAAACTTCACCCGACCTTCCATCTGCAGGGAGAATAGATGACTGAATTTTTGTTTTATGGTGAGCTGCTCCTTTATATAAACTGGACAGATTATAAGAGAGTGCTGCATGTTGTGAATGAGTGAGGCATTTTATTTTGAAGTTGTTCAGAGCACTTTGTCACTGGGAGTGAGAAATAAAAGGCTGACCTAAATGCTGAGGCGCTACATTGAAGTTTCTGTAAGCTGCCAGTTGTTCTGCAGGATCTGTGAAAAACCCTCGGCGGAATTCACAAAGTGTTGGACTCTTTTGGACTCTCTTGTAAGCACCGTTGCAGGGAGCACAAAGTGCTATTCATAGTCGGGATACTCGAGACACTTGGCAAATCAAAAGCTCCTCGTTCGATTTCCCCAGAGTGGAAATGTCTTAACTGAAATTCATCTGAAATAACAACAACTTTAAAAAGATGGGCTACGTTTTACAGCCCCGCAGAAACAGGCCATTATAGTTTGTAGCTTTTTTAATTCTGCTTCTGTTTTTGTGTTGCGCCCCGTCATGTGCAGCTCGCTCATGTTTCATTCATTTGAGTCCACTTGTATGCACACTGCCCAGAATCCCATTGGGCGTATCTGGTTTCATGTAAAAACAGAGTTCATTGTTCACTGTGATGATATTGAACGCTGAAACAAAACAGTACGCCTGTTGTCGTGCAGCAGTCGCGGATTATCTCCCACTTCTCAGGTGCAGCAGTGGGCTGGCCCAAGTCGGTTCTGCTACCTCAGCAGGTGGGACGAGCTTCGGAGCCATTCTGGATCTGGGACCTGACTGAGACTGGAGTCACAGCACAGCAGAGGACAAAGATGGTTTTTCTAACACCTAAAATCATGCAAAGAACCGCGCTCTTTGTGACGTTCGGGGGTTATGTCACATCTCTGATCACGACTTTTCTCCCATTCTGGAAGACGATGAACTCTGACCTGAACGAGGTGGAGAACTGGTTCTCTGGACTGTGGCACATGTGCCTCTACACGGAGGAGGTGGGAATTCAGTGTAAAGCCTACGACTCCATCATGGCACTGCCGATGGACCTGCAGATCTCCAGGGTGCTCATGTCAGTGTCCATAGGCACGGGAGGCTTAGCTCTGCTGGCTGTCCTCCCAGGACTGGAGGGGGTGGACGTGTGCCTCGGGCAGCCTGGCCTGAAGAGGCGGCTCCTCATCCTCGGCGGGGTGCTGTCCTGGGTGTCAGGGCTCACCACTCTGGCCCCCGTCTCTATCGTGGCCTACACAACCGTGGTGGAGTTCTGGGACGAGGGTTTTCCGGATGTGATGCCACGCTGGGAGTATGGGGAGGCGATGTTCTCTGGGTGGTTTGGAGGTTTGGCTCTGGTCATCGGAGGGACTCTCTTCTTTATCGCCGTGTGCATGTCAGACTTCGACCAGAGGCCGCCAAGCGTGCCGAACAGCCCGCAGGTGAAGCGGAGGACGAAGCACTACCTGAAGACGGAGGTGTTATAGAACAGACGGAGGCCTGAAATACTCCTGTGACTCTATTTCTGTGACAAGACTCCAACTTCTGACTGAAATTATATGAAAGCAGTTCATCTTTTTAAGTCAAACTGTTTCTGACAGTTTTTCACTTTGTTCATATGTGGCGGACCCTGCCACCTTTTCTAGCTTCAAACAGAACAGCCTGTTTATTCACTTATGGACCAAATAAACATCGCTGAGTTTGTATTATTATCTCATTAATATTGTTAATATAATAAAGTTCTGAGTTTGAATTTCTTCTCCAAAACTACATAGTGCCTCTTTAAAGACAGTTTTTTTTGTCTAAATAAACAAACTGTCTTTGTTTTCATGACTGAATAAACTGACGAAACAAACTGAACTGTTTCTTTATTCACTTATGGGAAATATTCTAAGTTTGTGTTATTGCCTCATTAATATAGTACATTTCAACATTTCTCCCAAACTACATAATGCCCCTTTAATCTCACTGCAGCTCCTAAATTCATTCCTACAAATTCAGTTTAAAATCAAGCAAAAACAGAAATCTAAAGCTAAATGCTGCTGAAGGGGTTTGTTTTGTCGTGTTCTTTTTATAAAATGACAATAAAGTGTCTATTCCACTCTAAAGGACGCACAGATAAGATTAATATTGCATCTCCAGCCTGATGCATGGATCAGTCTTTTACTAAAAGGAGTAAAAGCTCTCTGACGTTCGTGTTGCGCCGGGTCTCTGAGCCCGCGGGCAGGTCAGGAGTGAATAGTTGCATTCCAGCGCTGCAGCTCCTCTGTGTTGAATTTCGTCTCGGGGAGGGACTTGGCACCATCAGATCCTCTCAAGTCCTTAATACACTATTTGGCTTTCGGCGCACTGCGTGTACATTGTGATGATTAGAACTGATTTGGACATTTTCTTCTTAATGTCAAAACAAATCAGGAAATGATTCAGAATAAGTGACTGAGGTCCGTTTGTGTCACATCAAACTGTGTGTGGATTGTCTTTATTACGCGTATTTGCTTAACAGAGACTCTCTTTAGATCTAATTAACCAATCGGGTCGAATCCACCCTAATAACAGCTGACAGTAATATGTTGGCACACTGATGTGATAGTTTCGCCTTTGAATTATTCATTCGCTCGCCGCTCTTAATCTGGGTTTTTGGATGCTGCATCTCTCTCTGGCCCCTGCAGAAAAGACTCCCCCCCTCCTCCTCCTTGTACTTTAATTAAACTGAGTGATGTATCAGTGATGTAAGGCAGGACCTCCCCACCCCTTGAGAGCCTGATCGGTCATCATGTGCGCACACTTCACCCCCCCTGCTCAAACATGCTTTTACATGTGCTTGAACACACGCAGAGAGCAACACAAACACGGAGACACGTGTCAGCTGTCAGCTCACTGTAGGAACACAGAGGAAATCTCCTGTGAGGCATTCTGGGAACAAATGTGCAGACTTGTCAACGCTGCATCCTGAGCGTCATCCTGTCATCATTTTCATTGAAATGGATCTGAGAGATTCTCAGGTGAATGACCTTGTCCCAGCACTTTCTATCACAGTGGGAGCAAAAGCAGTGGAAACATGTTGGGAGCTCATTTCTATAGGACTCGATGTATACCTTTTCTTAATCCTGCTCCCCCCCACCCCCGACTGAAAGTGGGATTTACTGCACCAACTGCACTTTCACTCTTTCTCCCCTCGGCTGCACACACTGAAAGAAGTGCAGCTCCCGCATACTGTGTGAGCTGTTGTAGTTTCCAGCGTGCATCCGTCTGAAGAGTTATGTTTTTTTATGTCCTCCTGGTTGTCAGAATAAATACAATAAATGTCTGACACTCCTGCTGCAGCACAGACATCCGGCACAGTGTGATAATAAGTGGGCAGTGCGGTTGGAGAGGGCGGCAAGTGTTTGATCAGGCTTAACTGGCAAGTCAGGACTTTGACATCTGAAGGCGAGGCTGAAAGGGCTCTGAACTGAAAAGCAAGCAGCCTGTGGGAGGGAGAGAGTGTGCGTGTGTGTGTGTGTGTGTGTGTTTGGGAGAGAGAGAGAGAGAGAGAGAGAGAGAGAGAGAGAGGAGAGAGAGAGGAGGGAGGGGGGGGGAGAACGGTGAGAATTCATGCTGTGTTAGCATCCCCTAAGCAACTCCATCAATACTGCATACAGCTGAGGAACTGGCAGAGGTCCTCCGTGCTGCATTTGCAGGCTCGGCCAGTGAACGAGAGCAACTCCCACGACCGGTCGGCTCAGTCTGCTGCTGCTGCTGCTGCTGCTGGAAGGGGGGCTCTGTGAGGGGCACACACACACACACACACACACACACACACACACACACTGCTGCATCAAGAGGCAGAAGAAGAGGAGAGCGGAGGAGGGCACAGAGGG
>OMLP01032161.1:2424-22753 GCA_900302685.1 Spondyliosoma cantharus | reverse complement strand
CTGTGCTCTTTTGGTTTCTACAAGCTATAGCTAGTAGGCTAAGTAGCTAACCCTTTAATGTACAACAGCAGCCTTGACTCAAACCATAGCACAGACAACTCAGAGATAATTTGAAAAAGACAAAGGCACTCTCCTAAAATCCACCACAGGGCAGGGCTTTTGACAGCTGTCTGATGTCCACTGTGTGGCTATCCCAAGGCGATGACAGTACATAGCCAGTTTCAAAGTATTGAAATGCACTGGTAGCAAAGCAGGTGGCAGATCTGAAGTGTCAGCAACTCTGGTGACTGCATTTTGCCACCCTGGGAATTGTTTGCAATGCCGTCTTTTCTGTCCCATGGCCAGTTCTGCAGTCTGGTCGACTATATTTGGAGACCAGCTGGTCTGCGAAACAAACTAAACTATATCTCCTTTTTCTATACATCTGAAAGATTACAATTGCTTGCTGAGATTCTTCCTAAAAAATGGTGTGTTCCTCACCAATCTCCATTTACATGAGTACTTCACAACAGCAGTGTGATGCAAACGTGCCGTGTCCTGATATGTGCCAGATGACAGAACTAACAGGTCTAAAGAGAGGTTACATCAGAGGGAGCAGTCACACCCTCAGTATGAACTGTCTGCACTGTGTGTGTGTGTGTGTGTGTGTGTGTGTGTGTGTGTGTGTGTGTGTATGTAGTATGTCACACAATCATATCGAGTAGCAAAATCCATAATGTTCTTTATCCATCATCTGCTATTCAGGCCCTGTTAAGCTATTAAAGGAGTATTTCGCCCAAGTATAAAACTGGGCTAACTATGCAGGAGCAAAACAAATATTTTTGAATTGAATTTTTTGAACATGACCAGTGAAAACAGAGAAAAAGGCCAGCGGTATTTGTCCGTTTTGAAACAGACAACAGCATGGCGGATGGCTGGCAACAAACAAAATGCAGAACCACACAGTGGCCAAGTCCAGTTCACAAACTTTCTCTATTGTAGCTAAACAGCACACATCTTTGTTTATAGATTTATCACCAGTGCCTAGTTTAGACAGCTTGATTGGAGTTTGGTGAGACGCCCCCTCATTCAATCTCATCTTGATCCAACTACACTCTGTCCATAGATGCACACTAACAAAATGAGGATAAACAATCTGTAGTTGATACAACAGCCCTAGAATCCGCCAGATCACACGTTTTGCTTGATTTGAGGAATTTCTGCCTGTTAACACGACAAGCTCTGGGTGCTGACACGAAGAGAAGTCTACCACTGTTCAGTTAAACGTACTCCCAACAATATTGTGAGACAAAGCTGGTTGAAAATCAGTCAAGATCCCATTTAACACTGAAATTCTGTTTAGCATGATGTTAGTTAGCATTGCATGTTATACTTGAATCATAGCACCTTGAACTGAAATACAAACCATGCGGTACCTACAGATTCCCACAGGTTTATGAGCTTTGTGATTTTGCTAAAATCTGGTGCTTTGTACAAGCTGACATGGTGTTTACAACTTCTGAAGAGCACATTCTGATTGTTCCGGGGTAAGCTGATTTTTTTGTGAACACAGCTGTTGTCTCGTACTTTCTTGTCGCTGAAGGCCAGAAAAAAATCCCAAACAAAATCACCCAACAACAAATCAGTCACCCTTTTAGACAACACACCAAGGAGAAGTCTATCTTTGTAGTCAGCTGTATAGCAATGGTGTTGTCACGACTTAGCGTATTTTGTTGTCAAGCTGCCGTGTTTAAAGTATGCAGACAGGCAAGTGATGCCCATAAGTGAATTCATATTAATTAGGTACAGCTGATACAATTATATCTGGCAGATACTCCTCAGCTAAGAACAAGATGCTTATCTTATTACCTATATCATCTAATAAAATGTTTAGCAGAAATTTTGACAGGTTCGGTGAATTCTAATTAAACATCCACTAATACAACGCGCCACCTGAGGGGGTGATAATGTTTCAATATTGCTTAATTTCCTGTGAAAGCAGAAACTGCAACAGGATTGAAGACGAAACTAAGCAGCCCTCCGGCTGCGCAATTCCTTTTTAAGTCTTATTATAATAGGAAAGACCTGACTGACCTGGGACTGCTGAACAACAGTGATCAACGATCACAACTGTTGACCAGTGAAGAAAGGGAGGGGAAAAAAAGGGACAAGTGTTACCAAGGCAACAGAGACCTTTAGTTAAACATTCCCGTCACGGTGATTGAAGAGTGTCTGTATGGAGGAATGAGCTGCACCAATATGCGTCTTTGTATGTGACAGTGAACTGCAGCTTGACAAGAAGACAATTAATGCTCCTGTTGTGCTCTGTGAGTGTGTGCGGGAGGCGCACTGGGTACATTCCGCGTATGAGTCTTTTGCTTTAGAGCATGTCTGTTGTGCTCATGTCCTTGTCTTGCACACTGAGAGCGTCTGTTAAGCTCTTTATGTGATCATACTCGCTTCGTGTGTGTGTAGGTGTGTGTATGTTATTCCAAGTGTGTCTGAGTGTTTATGCCTCCCTTGTATCTTTTGTTCTGCCTCTCTGTGGCAGAGCGGCAGAGGATTGTTGCTACATTTTAATTGTAGTAACGGGGTCAGCTGTGTTTCCATAGCGTTTTATAACATGAAACACACATCACTGCCAGCTCACCTTTCCTGTTTTTGTCTGCTCTGTGTTACAGCACTGAAAAACACTGGAGGTGGTGGAGTCTGCCAAGAAACTAGCATCTTTTTGCTTGTAAGGACCACTGGTGCGCAAAAGCCGATCCAGATTCAGTTTGATGTGTCGAAATTGAACTGATAACAGGCTCTGACACCGATTTGACTATTAAATTGGCAAATCTTATAAACTTTAGCCCATGTCTCTCAGCAACTACTTAGTACCAGAAAGTTTAGTTACTCAGGGTTTCCAATAATAATAATAATTCAGTTTGAGAGTCTGCCTTTCTCCAAACTTTTCCAGTTTCCTCCCACAAGATTAACTGAAAGGTTTCCTCAAAACTGAGGACTTTGGATCCATGACATGTGCGAGTGTGTGTGTGTGCGCGTGTGTGTGCCCCTCTATCCAACACAAAGGGGCAGATTCACGGCACACTTAGCAACAGGCCCTGATTGGCTGGGAGGCGTCAGTACAGTTCCAGCTGAGGAGAACCCTTCTTCTGTTTTGTGAACTCAGCTGCTATTATTCTCCCACTGCCAACAAACAATACACAGACACACTTGACCCAGACTGACACGCCACCTTGCACTCTCGCTCGCACCCGTTATTGTCAGCCATAAACAGAGCTGTTGTTTAGGAGCCGAGCGGCTCACATACTGGTCGAGTCACGTGGTAAACAAGCTCGAGGTTCTGGAAAAAACTTTTCATCATGAGGTGTGAGTGCCTAACAGACAAAACTAATCTCAGCTGATGTGGAAAAAGTAACTCTGACTGAGAACCTGATTCAGAGAGCAGCAAATGTGTACCAGGCAGTTCTTCTTTCACCTGGTTGTTGACAGGTCCTCGTCTCACTTTCCCTTACAGGATTCTGAAAAGTCCTGTTTATTTTCTGCATATGACTAAAGGGCAAAATATTATATTCTCTTATATAGCTGTATATGCAGCTTTAGGAGGTATTATAGATTACACCCACACTCACTGCAGTAAACTTTCGTTGAGTTCACACGCAAATCTCTCTTAAAATCACTTCTTCTGTTCAGCTTCCTTACAGTATTAGGTCAGTACTACATGATGAAAGCACCAGCAACAATGCTTTCTCACAATTAGGTAACCAAGGTTGAAGGAGTGCCAAAGTGTCTGCATGATTTCAAAGCAACCACACACTGTGTCAGCTGCTTTGAGTAGCATGCCTTTAACCAGACAGGACTGGCAAAATGTCCAGCTGGTAACGCCTTTGCATCAGATGAAAAACCTGCATACTCTCTGCCAGCTACTGACCGCATAGATGTAAATTCAAATCCCAACCCTGCTGGGATGTTTTAGGTGAGGAATGAGGAACACGCTCTCCTCATCTCCAACAGCCATAGCAACTGAAGTCCTTGAGTAAGGTACTTGAACCCCGCCATTATTCAGATGAGTTGCTCGGTGGCTAAAAAGAAAATGACTGGCTGCACTGGGCAGCTTCCAAGTATAAATGAAATTAGGCTGAGTAAATGAGAGAAGCTGAAAAAAATAAATAATGTGCTGTAAACCTTTCTGAGATTAAAAAAAAAAGGGGCCCATGAATACTAATATGAGGAATCACAAACACCAAAATAATAAATCAGGGACACGTGTAGCGAAAGGGGACTAACGTGTATGGCGACATTACTCAGCATGCCTCCTTCTCATCTTTCCTGAAATGCCAGAAAGATTATCTTCTGAAGCAGTGACCTAAGGTTTGTTGTGCCCTTTCTGACCTTACTTACACATACTGTAGCCGGGCCCCCTAAGCCTTTTATTCAGGCAAGAGTGGTCCTTTGCAAAGTCATTGTCTGACAAATACCTGTTATGTAATGTGGAGTGGAGTGAGTAAACCAGTGCTGGACAAGGTGGGTAAAGTGGGAATTACTAAGCCCCAGTAGAGGCAACAATCATGCAGTCCTCCTGCCTGATCTGGCCCTATATTATGTCAGGTGCATTGGCAAGAAGGTGAAAACAACTTGAAGATTTGTTTATGAGTACGAAAATGTTAAAAATGATAAATCAGCGAATGTTCAGTAGATACATGCCTGTTCATTCTGTTTAAAACCAACAACTACTTTTTTGACTATGTCAAAAAAACATTCGCCCCTCCAATTCCCATACATAAGGCAAAGTGTTTGTCTTAATGGGGCAAGGTAGCAACAGTCAGACAGCACAACAGTGGTATGGTAAATGACTTAAGTCTTTACAAAATAAAGATCATATTATGGAATTAGATTTGCTTGTGGCAATCAACATCATCACTTTCATACCAACGACAGCAGAAATGTTGAAGGAAAATGCCAGTCTGAAAGCATTTTAAGATTACTGATGATGAATCACTTCATATAAATCTAGTCATAAAATATGATAAAGACTTTCAAAGCTGCTTTTGAAAACCTCGATAGAACCTTCAAATGCTAGTTACAGCCCCACTTACATGCATTTGCAGGGTACTATATTTAACAGTGTGCATAGATGGTGTCCCTTCGACAAATTCTGATCCCCTCTAAAAGTTAACATCTCACACTAAACCGTCACCACATCAGTTTTCATTTCAGCAAGCTGACTGCTGGTGGCTACAGGACACTAGGGCAGTAGGGCAAACCAGCATCCCTCCGTAACCAGAGTCCTTCATGACTGCACGGGCCTCTGACCCCTCCTCTGCTGCCAATGCCGATTTCTAGAAAGGGCAGTACAAATTGAGCAACCTGAGCAGTGTAGCTCATATGAAAAGTGTGTCAGTTGTGGCACAGGCAGATTGAGGCAGTTGTCGGCGAGAATAAACTGCTTGGTACAAAGTCGCACATGATCAAAGTCTTGATATGGCGAGGAAAAAACCTTCACCTTGTTCTTGGCAACTGTGAACTGAATGATTTACCTGCCCCCAAAGGCCAAGCTCTCAGCTCTTGCTCAACTGGGGTCCTTTCGGGTGCTTCTAGCCTTTTCATCTTTACACTGTTCTCCATGTTTTTTATTATTAAGCACCTTCTTTTGTCAGGACTTGTGAAACTCAAAGTTACAGCTCCTTGACCCCTTAAATTCAATAAAAAACATTCATTAACAGCACATCAAAAGCAAAAGCCTACCCACTAAAGGCTTAGCTGAGTCAACGGGAAAAAAAAGAACATTAACCCAGTTACACAGGATAGACTGGCCGTCAGCTGGTGTGTTGCGAGGATGAAGCAATGCTTGGAGTGATAAGGGAATTGGCCTGAATGCGATAAGATGAGACAATGGAGAAAAGGAAAGGGGATAGTTGTGATGAGTCTCAAATTAACTTAACCTCATGCTGTTGTTAATAAACAATGTGCTTAACGCCTCCACAATGAGCCCTCAAGGTATTTTCCGTTAGCAGAGACTGGGAACGTGTGCGTTTGTGTATGTGCAACCACGATTGTAATACATTAAAAAATCATTTCACATTAGACATTTATGGATATTAACTGGTTAATATTAGATGTCTCTTGACTGATCAGTATAAGTTATAACCCTCAGTATGGATGTGTTTTCAAGGTATACTGTGGTATGAATATTGACAGTTATCATACAGTCTACAATATTGAATTGTACCCTACCAGTGTAATTGGTCTGTCTGGACATAATAAACTGTGAAACTGTGATTTTTTTCTGAGGCAGTCATTGTACTGTGAAAATTTCATACAGTCGCAATCCGAGCCTAGCTTTACTATCAATAACTGTTGTGATTCATTCACTACAGAAACACTGTCCCTGAAGATAATCCAGGCAGCGACAGCAGAATGCAATTATGAATCCAATTTAGTATTCTAATATACAAATGTAATTTCTAGGAGACTGGGCTGAATCCATAGTGATGGAAGTGCATCCAAGCGGCTGAGAATCCAAGGTGCCTCTAGCAGAGCAGTATGGAGGACAAGAGAACAGCAGTCTGTGCACAGGCGCTGAAATTTATTGTCTGCTGGCACTGTCGAAAAGCCGTGTCGCCGGCTTTTGTAGTTATTGATGCTTATGTGCAGCGATAACACGGCAGCCCATGCAGATAGGCTGGTGATGTCTGGACACAGATCTGATCAGGTCAGTTACAGATAACAGTCTGTATAAAAGATCTGATTCGAGAATGAATCTGATTTGCCTGCAGTCTGAACAAAGCCTTATTCAAAACATTACTCAGCCCGGCCTTCTTTTGTTCTCGTTCTCTCTTCATATGACTATCAGCTATTTTAATGATTAGTAATCTGCTATGGTACTTTTAGCACCATACCATAACAGCACATTAACTGCATGGGAAGACAGACACAGACATATGCGTGTTGTGTGTCGGTCTGATGCATGAACCTGATTAAAGTGCTGGCTTACATAACACTGTGTGGTGTCTGGTAGCAGACCTTTAAAGCTGAAGAGAACTCACCTCTCCTCAGAGTCAATCTAGACTGTCAAAATAATATGACATTAACCAGTTGTAGCAAATCACTGACGTTTCTTTATTTCCTCTTTAATCTATGAGGAATTCTGCTGCTACATGTTGTATGGGCTAAACATTTTTACTTTTATCTAGGGAGTGCCATAGTATTTTTTTTTTTTAAATACAGCTCTTCAGCAAAAGTTAAACACCACATTGTAAGGTATACCTGCAAGAATGTCTTCAGTGAGCAACCAATATAAGCATACCAATAAATCTGTCAAGCTGAACCATCAACTATTTTTCCCGTGTTTTAGATAGTAAACCTACCTCATTCTGTAATATGATGTTCGTCTGGATATTATGAGCAGATAGTGGTGGTGGGGGTGTTAAGTGCTGAGGTGTTGCAGTAGTTGAAGTCTTTGTGATGACTCAGAGGACAGGAGAGAAACAGAGTGGAGGGGTTAAGAGGGGCTAGAATAGGTCAAAGATGACCGTTGGAGCGAGGAGTGGGAAAGTTGATTCACCACAAGAGGTAGAGAGAATTGCCTGTATGAGGTCTTCCCTCCTTACAAATCATGCAGAATAGTGATAACCGCACATCCCTCAACAGACTCCTACATAAAAGCTGCTGAGAGTATAAAGAAGCTGTCATTTTAGTTTCTCGGTTCCAAAAATAACAAACATGGAGGAAGCATGACAAAGAAATACTTTGTGCCAGGCATGAGTGCCTGTTTTTTTTGTTTTTTTTTGTATGTGGTTTCTGAGCAAGGTGTGCTGTTCCCACAGAATTTCGATCTACTTATGACACATCAGGATTAAGGCTAGAGTGTAAGGAAGGCTTTACTATAGAGAACACCAGGATTTGATTGATCACAGAGATGAAGTACTGTATAGAGGTGTGGAACTTTGCACCAATGGTGACATGGAAGATTTGAGAGTTTGCAGCTTGCACAGAAATACACCCTGCTTGCGCTGATTGTTGGTTGTTAAACTGTAAAGTCTTTCTCTCTGGCAGAGGGAGGCAGTAAGTGATAAGAAAACGCACTCAGTATCTTGAAAGCAGATATCAAGCACAAAGTGGAACGTGAAAGTACGAATCCTGTCGATTGAAGTTTCAGTATTAATCTAATATCTTTCGTGCAGGGTTAAGAAACTCATTGCTCGATATCAATTTGGGTATTTATTTCAGACTATGTCAAGGACCACAGATGCCCTGAAGAAGAGACACAAATATGCAATAAACTGAATATGCCAAAAACAGACAGAAACAAAGACACCGAAACGGAGAAAGACAAAAAGGAATGTAGATATTGTTTCTACCACAACACCACCCCTACCATGACAAAACCACCAGGTCCAGATGGCTCTTCCTGTTCCTGCAGAGCAGTCTGCTGGTTGGCTATGAGGAGCCACAGGGGCGGGAGGATGTGACGAACACCCAAGCAAATGACATCACTTGCTCAGTGGCACCCTGGCAGCCGAAATGTGACCCATGCTGCTCCTTTCAGCTTCAGCCAGTCAAACACTAAGCTGGATGGTGATGGCTTGTTAACACTGAGCCTAAATGAGTAGCTGTGCTAAATATATACACCTACTTTTTATGCCTGTGTACGTGTGTGGATACAGCTCACTATGACTTGGTTGACTTTAAGCATTAAGCCTATATATATCAATATCCGTATAGGGTACCAGTGCACTTGTTTACGTGTCCTCATAAGGGTCGTTGTGCTAAATAAAATGTACCAGCATTACGTAAGAGCATTGCTGCACGGGTCAACTGGGTACTCAATCCTATGCAGTGGCTAGGCGAGGCTTGGCTACTTACAGTCAAAGCTGTCACAACAGCATTGATTTAGGCTGATTACTCCAGGAGCCAGGATAGTAACTCACAGCTGAATGCCTACTCTGTGTTGGTATTCATTGCGACAGGCAAGCTCTGAATCTCACTGTACAATAGGGAGTCCAATATCCATGTTCAGCGCAGCTGGGTCAGCAAAAGGCAGTGGCGTTGTAATGAAAAGGCAATATGGTCATACACTTACATTTGTTGTGTTGAGCTAAACTAATTGATTAAATCAATTCCAAGTGTAAGATGGTGTGTGTGGGTGTGTAAACAGGAAAAGCAACTGGTTTTAAATAAATCTCAATGAAAAACAAGGTTATGGTTTTCAAACAGATGGCTGACAGTCATCGACTACTGAGCCCTGTGACATCGTGATTTAGAGGGCCCCCAACCAGAGAGAGGCAGGAGTTGTTGGTATTTGAAACACGTGGGACAGAAAATGAAAGGAACTCGGGTTGCTGCTCAATGCACTACAGTAACGTCTCCACGTCCGGTTTATCATTTTCTTATTAAACCTGCCCAGTTTGGTGAACCTAAACTGCTGGGTTTCATTGCTGGCAGCTGTATTTCTTTTCTCTGGAGCACTGTTATTTGTGGTTTCTTGGCTCATCTTTATCAGTACAGTGAGCAGGCTAACTTTGAAGATATGGACATAAGGGATGTATGTCGGCTGCTCACCAGGCAGGGATGTGAGAGCAGATGTGATTCCCTCAGCTGTTGATCGAAGACAGTTTTCTCGGCTGGGTGAGACAGTTGGAGGTTGCAGTCAGTGTGACACAGTGGGGTGCTAATGAGCAACTCCTGCCTTACATCACCCAACCATAGTTTTCAATGCATCTGCTTTGCTTCCCATTTTTATACTTCGACAAGACAGGATGTGTTTTGGAATTAATACAAAAAAAAAAGACCAAGCACAGGTTTTGATGCAGCTACGAAATTCTTGGGACAGAGAGCTGGTGAATAAATATGTCCTTTACAAAAAAGGAAAAAAAATATACAGACGGACTCCAACCGTGTGAGGTGAGTAAAACAGATGAGAGCACCTGTTGTGGCTGCCTCCTGCTGAGGAGCAGGCAGAGACAACACAGGACCAGACTGGTGACGTACAGGACAACAGTGTGTGTCGCTCTGTATTATCTGGCCCTCTCGTCAGTGAGAGTGTATACTCTCCATCTAGGACGTCTCAGGGCAGCTGTAATCTGGCTGAGCGCATTGGCAGAAGGCAGCCAGTGGAGTAAATTGGGTGAAGCGGGGTGAGGGGAAGTGGACTTGCATTCAAGTCCGCCTTAAAGGACAGACAAACAGGAAGCACCAACAAACAAACACACCAAATAACATTAGAGAGATCAGGGGCTCAGTGCTGAGGCGTGCCAGCTGACTGAGTCTCTCCAACATGACTAGCTCTGAGGTCATCTCCGTGTATGTTGTTCAATGTGCGCCTGAAAGGGCGAGAAGAATGAGAGCTGTGGTTGAGGGCATAAAGGAGGAGGCACTCCTCACCATTCTTAGCTCGTTGCTCATAAATTTCACTGCACGACTTCAAAAGCAGCATCTAATGCAAAACCTTTTTATATATTTGTAATGACCCTTGAGTGCTTTGGTTGTGAAAAGGGCCACACTTGAGCACAAACAGCCTATTTTTATGGTGTAAACAATTCCAGTGTGGTTTTTGAATCAAACTTTACCCCTCTACATGTGGATACAAAACACTAAAAGTTAAAAGTATGTCTTTAAGGATCCAAATAAAAAACAGCTCAACCACACTTCAGCTGAAACAGTCTGAAACCTGATATACTGGCCATGTTAACCACCCAGCTGGCATAAACAGGTCCCAAGGTTTCCATAGCTGCTGTCTATAGGACCTGTAAAAGCTGTCAGTTGAGCCACATGCTTCAACCGTGCACTGCTCATTAGGGCCAAAAGCAATCTGTTGCCACACTCACTCTGTCCTCACACCCGCCATCCTGACTCACAGCTCAACTCACAAAAAACAAGGGAGTCAGATGACTCCTGTTAGGCCCCTGAGCAGAAAATAAGTGCTCCTCTTCTCCCCTTATAACAAAAGCATGGTTCACAAAGCGCCACAAAGAGATGTTGCAAGGACATAGAGAAAAGTCTGCTCATCTTAGGTGTGAAGTCTTGTTTTAATCAGGTATTGAGGTTTATGACCTAGACTGATGCTGCCCTTTTTTGGATGCCAATTCTGACAGATACAAGCTTCAGAAAATGTTCTGTAAATCGATTAGCTGTAATCTTTTGATTGTTTATTAATTGTTTAAGTGATAAACATTTGATTGAACACTGATTGAAGCTTCTTAAATGTAAGGATTTGCTGCTTTTTTGTCATTTACAATAGGAGAATAATGTCTTCAGGTTTTGGACTGTTGATTAGACAAGTGTCATTTGAAGTTGGGACTTTGGGCTCTGGGAAATTGTGATGAGCATTTTTCACATCTTTTTAGATTACTGATTAATCCATTAATAGTGAAAATAGTCAGCACAAAAGTGTATTTATTTAATCAAAATAAATGTAATCATTACTTGCAGCCATAGTTATCGTAGTGACCACGAAATACCACTTCAATTGGATTGGTTACACCAGCTTGTTCTTCAGGTCATTCTCAGCACTGATACTGACTTAATATGTTGGATTTGGGCATTTGCAGCGAGGGGCGAAGGAGTTGCAGGGGACCGTCTGACACATCACCTCATCACCCACCCAAAGCCTCGGCTTGACTTTTCACACCCACCTGATCAGGGGGTCACGGACCGTGAGACTTGTTGCGGGCACATGTCTGGACTTGTTCAGCTCTCCCCTTCAAACTTAATACAGCTGGGCTCTCTGAAGAACCTTGGATCTAGCATCAGAGCGGTGAAATGGCCTGCTCTGTGCTTGACTTGACCGTTGTGTGATCAGGGCTACTAAGTAAACAGCTTCTTTCACCACTGCAGTCCCTTTCTCTGGGAGCAGGGAGAGGAGAGAGGCAAAAGAGAGAAGGCGTCTTGGCTAAAAGCAATCTGGTATCTCCACCACAGGAGAGGTACAGTATGTTCCAAATAACAATAGCCCCACAGTGTCTGTCAGTCAAACAGGGAGCTACTGCTGTGGAGCAGCTTCCACTGGCACAAGTTCTTATAATTAGAGCATGACAATGAGTGAGCCAACCTGACATGGTGACAATCCAAGAAAGGGCTAGGAGCAGACTGCCTGTAGTAATGTGCCTTAGGCTAACAGTTCTCCTTGCTTTGGCTGATAAAAGACAGGTACACATACACTCTTTATTTGAATATTAGGTTGTAAATCATCTTAATATCGCCAACTAATATTACAACATAGAACAGCCACGTTGTTGTTTGCTCTTCACAGTTGACCCAGCATGCTGTGCTGCATTATTAGGCTATAATTACCCTGTACAGTGCCAGTCAGCGTGCCCTATACTCTGGCAAGTCACATCACACAGATGTCTGGGTCAGTGCGTCTATATAAAGGTTTAGGATCCTACAGGCACGGTAAGGCGAGGGTTAACAGTCTAGACCCATATAGGGAACATGTTTACAGTTTGTTGTGGAGTCCCATTACCAGCACATTGTGCTCTGAGGAAGATCCCACTCAGGCCAGTCTGCAGCCTGGCTGTAGTTTCATAACCTATTCAAACACACAGACTACCCCCGATTGACCGCAGCTAATCTCATCAAGAGTGAGAACAGTGGTCCTTCACTGCTTCCAAGTATGGAGGTATTGTGTTGTCATGTCACCAGCTAACCTGGATCACAAACAACTGTGTACAAATGCGCACACTGTGAAGCTTTTAGCTTATACAACACACAATGTTAATTGTGTCAGGGCAGAGATTAACGTGCTTAGATACCCAAATCAATGCCATAGTATAATTTGCATGATCGCATTGGAACAAACAAGGGTGTCCCCCTCTGTCCCTGCTTTACATCTTGCTGCAGATACAGAGACATGTAAACAGGTTGCAGAGCATACGGCAGGAGATTCATTTCCACAACAGGGTGGGTGTCAAGAACATTTTGCAGCAGCCCTGTGCAGGAGACGAAACAAGAGCTGCTGGAAAAGGGAACAGCGTTTGGCATGAGAGGATCTTGCAGGTTCTGTAGTGACGCAAAAAAAATGGGGGAAAGAAACAGCTGACACTCCTGTTAACATCCTAAACTAGAGCAGCCAGTGCGTGTTATATCTTCACGTCCTCACTGACTCGGGTCAGGCTTTCTTAATTCACATAACCAATGACCAGGCTGACCAGCTGTGACATAATTCCCTGGTCTGATTCTTCTCTCAGAGGAATGGGTACAGTCAGGCCACCAAAAACTGGAACTGCACAGCTTTGCCCACACACCTGACCATGAAGACCACCCTACGTGTATGTGCGTGTTATGGGTGCAACACATACCTCGCTCGGGCTTCATATTGTCCAGTGTCATCAGGTTGCCTTCGGGGTCTCCTTCGGGGTTTCTTCTCTTTTTTTCTTTCTTCTTCGACAGCCTTGACAGCAACACAACGGTGTCTGGGTAACCCCCCAAAACACTCTGTGGGCTGCGAACTGCTGTATTAAGCTAAGCAATAGTATCAGCTGTGAAGCCTGTGTGTTGGTGCCAGCTGCCCCCTATCCAACAACAAAGCAGCGCTTTGTTAGCATGCTACTGTACGCTTCCATCGAGTCGCACTGTATTGTCCAACTGACTAACACAAAGACAGCTGATAGCGAATAAACAGCTAGCGTTGGGCAACGGAGCTGTCAACCTGCTTGCTAGCGACTGACCAGCCTGGTAACCAGTAATTTATCTAGCAAGCTGACTACTCGTACGGCCAGTCTCAAATTCCACCACCTGAACCATAGTTACGTCGCGATGCATTTCTGGGTCTCCTCTCCGGTAACGCTGGCTCCTCACAACGGCACCCCGCCACGACTGGGGGCTGTGGGGACGGGCTGCTAACGAAACAGCACCGTTAGCTAGATGGCAAACACAACTCACTAACTTTATCGCGACTGTCTGGTTAAACGTCTGCCGGTGACGACGACCTCCATAAACATCCCAACCCCCACTGTAGCGCAGGTAGCCACAGCTCGGCTACAAACAACGATTCCCGATGACGAACCTTCCCCGTGTTTTTTTTCCTCCTCCTTCTTCTTCTTCTTCTTCTCCTACTCTTCGCTACGACGGGGACATAGTCAACGCATCATTCTTTCTCACGAAATGTTACGAGGACGCGGTCCACTTTTCTGTCCATCCGCTGCACCGTCGCCATCTACTTGACGCTAGAAACGCCACCTGTGCTGCCGACTTCCTTCGCGTTCTTCATTAAAACTTTTCAACGGCGACAACAAACAGCCCGACTCCGCTCGAAACGGTTTTTTTTTTTTTTTTTTTTTTCTTCCGCGAGCGTTCGCCGAGCAGCCGTTGGCGTTTTTTGGTCGCTTTGACAAGGCCGTCTGTCTGCTTTAAAACTAGCAGACGAAGGTCGACACTGATATTATTCAGGCGAAATGCAGATGAAAGGAACACTGAGTCCTCCTGGTCGTGATGCTTGCAGCCTGCCTCCCTTTCCTCACTTCCCTCCCCAGCGCTGCTTGTCAAAACAGATCAGCGCCAGCTCCCGTCACGTGTCCCAACAACAGCCCCGGTCGTCACTTCCCTGTCGGCCAGCCTCGCATGAACTCGCAGCCATAGCAACCGCCAAGTTAGTTAGTGGCAGTGGTACCAAAAACAAAAAAAAAACTTACGAGGAAGCGGGTCTAAAGAAGGCGAATTCAACAAGCACAAACCTCCAGCTAGGGTGTTTTTCCCCGTTTCAGTTCAGCACCATGTTTGATAAACGTACGACGGTGTTAAAGGGAACAAACAAGTGAGCGGTGTACTCTACTTAATCTGATTGGTCAGTGGGATTCGGTGCGCGCTCACGTGCGCACGTGAGGCTTCGTCTCTTTCCGTCGTGAACATTTTGTTCTGGCTTGTTTGGATCGTCTCGAGCCAAAGATCGTGTCTCTCTCTGTGTGTGTGTGTGTGTGTGTGTGTGTGTGTGTGCGTGTGCGTGTGCGGGGGTAACTCTGCTGTGTAGGGGCCGGACGAGTTCTGACAAGCTAACAAGCTGCTAAACCCATTGAGAAGTGACTGGTGAAATACACCACGTCAGATATTAACTTGTAAAACTAATGTTTTTCGTGTGTATATTTCGCGCAAGTTAAGTCCCCAATTTGTTACTTGTTTTGTTGTAAACAGAAATAAATCCAGCAGGCTACATGCTGTGTTTATCCAATAACGATAAGGTAATGTTAAACAGAAAAAAACTAAAAGTTATAGCCTATACAAAATCAACAATGTACACAATGGCAATGCCAGTATATAAAGTTACAGATGAAACCCACATTCAAACAAAAGATAGATATATGGTACATCATCATCACTATATGTGGTATCTATCTTCATCTAACCTTGGCTAATCAGTGTGAGGAGGATTAAAACAAATAATTTAAACAGCAAAAGTTAATTTTAAACGTAAACTTTACCATTTCCAGAACCTGATTAATGGGCCCCACTGGATGTGCCCCATTGTCATTTTGGTACGAATGAAAAAGGACGGAGAGAGAGCTCTTTGTTTTAATCTCTTCTCCGCTTAAAACCTCTTGGAACAAAGGCAAAGGCCAGAATGAGGACACGAGAGTCTGCTGCACAAATCTGTTTGGCAGCTGCAGTTGCACTTTGTGTGTTATTGTTGATAGCTACACACAGATAGGCTCCATAGACTGGACTATATTTTTTGATAGACTACTAAGAAAGGCTATAACCAAGTGTTGACACAAGAACCGGACATTTTTTTTTTTTTTTTTTTTTTTTTTAAAGAATAACTATTTGCCGTGAGCATATTGAATTTTAACGTGACTCAGTTGCTCTTTAGTTTCTGATGCCAGTGATAAGTGACACATAGAATGAAGTGTCCACAGCGACAACGCAAACATTGACCAGATGATTATTTATCTGGAGCGGGAGCAAAGTCTACCAAGTTAGCCTCCTGTCACTGATTTACACCAGAATGATGTTTAAGTTAAAAAAAAAACTGCTGCAAGTCTGTCAGCCAGTCGTGGTCTGCACATGACAAAAACAACTCGCATGAGCAACCATGTGGTGTTCTATTAAGGTTTTGGCTCGGAGACAACTGTGTAAGGGGTCATGGGTTAAAGACAGTGTCTCAGAGAGCCATTGTCAGCCAACAAAGGGCTAAAAAAAAAAATTCGAGTTCCTCAACAGTTGAAGCTGCCGTTAGTGTTGTTGTCATTTGGGGTAACTTCCTGTCCGATTTGCAGTGAATGCATAGCGGCAGACGGGACCTGAAAATGTAACAAAAGAAAATAAAAACGTTTCTCTTACTGCACGAGTTGGGGGAGGAGACACAAGGGTTGCTGACCAAACACTATAAAAGTGATAAGCGGGTTTAATCAATAAAAATCACTTACAGCAGCTTTAACAATAATATTGAGATCAGCATTACATGGCAATAATATTAACCAAATAGTAAAAGGGTTATTCTCAGTCAAATTGTAAAAAATATCATGCTCGGTTTGCAGCAGCTTTGCGAAGATCAGCCACTTTGTCAAGCACTGGTGATCACAGCCCGACCTGCAACAAAGGGCTCTAGTATTTTTTTTTTAAAAACGATATCAGAGCGAAGGGGAAGCTGGCGTTGTAAGTTGTGGTTTGCAATGAGCTGCAAAGGCGTGCAACACAGTCAGGCCTGTAGTTCGCGTGGTGATGTCATCTATAGATAAATCTCGGAGCTATCAGCGGCAACACCTAGAAAGCTATGGCAACACCCTGCACGGCTGATTTTAAAGAGATATGGGGATCTGCGTTCATGTAAAACTACTTGTATATTATCTGCTTCTACAGAGCACAGCGTTCAGTGTATTTCATTCACGCATTCATTTTATTCCACAGGAGCAGACTGAAAGTAAACGTTAGAGATGTCCAAAATGTGTTACATTGAAACCGGCCTCGCGCAGAAAAACTTGTTTACTGCTGGTTCCTCTTCTGCAGCACAAACAAGAAGGATCACATTTCAGTATATAATAGAAGCAGACACAATCAACAGAAACGAGCCAACGACGAAGACACACACACACCTAAGCGGACGCTACAAAGGAGGGGACTTAAGTGGAGTGAGTAAGATGCTACGTGTGAGTTGAATCATTGGTTGCCGGGATGTCTTTCCATCAGATGGTGTTTACGTGCCTGTTTGAAATGTGTAATAAGATATCAGATCTAATTTGATTTGGGATTTGATTTAAGATTTCGGTGTTTGTGCGAGGGGAAAAAAAATGATCCCTCGGTGAAGCTGCGTGTGATATTGATCTATTGCAAACGAACTAGACGTCATTTCAGGTATTGATACTCTGATTTCTAACAACGGTAGAATTGTCTGTTTTAGCAGGTGTCAACTTTACAGTCCAACACGTTTGAAAGGTAAAAGTTTAAATCCTCCTTTTGTGTGATTTTCCCTTTAAGAATGTTGGGAAATAAAACAAAGAAGTCCACATGTTTGGAAAAATCAACGTCATAGCCCCATCTAGTGGCTCGATGCAAATAATGCAGAAAGAAGATAAATTACTTGTATTCTTGTCCGTCTCTCCGTCTGTCTATGAAGTGGCATTGACAAAGGAGAAGAGGAACCGAAGAGGGCAGGAGAAGGGCTACAGCTCCAGAGACTGAAAGACAAATGTTGTACAAATAAGAGTGCACCTGAGGTGAAACAGCCCGGACGTGTTGTGCCAGGTGTTAAGACTCCCTCGGGCCGCTGTCCTGGTACTCTTAAGTCCTCTTTTCCAGGAGAGTGCATTAACAAGTTTCAGGTCGTCCTTCATACACTGCAGTTCCTTTACTCAGTACACTCTGACCCATTTAAAGAGTAATATAAGCACACGCACACACACACACACACACACACACACACACACACACACACACAAAGTTTTGCCCTCAAGCCCAAATAGAGGCAAACTTGTTAGTCTACTGGCTCAGTTTAAGTGATTTACCATTGACTTGACGTTTAACTGGAAAAACAAATATGTAACTCTTTCAATGTATGCAACATATATTAGCCTCCCCCGCTTACATGCAAGAGTTTGCCTCTGGGCCTTGAATCACAGTTACTTGGGTGATGGATTACTAGCAGATGGATTCGGGGGGGGATTGAAAAATCAGTTTAGTTACTAATCATGCTGTCATGGTGCATGTGATGCTGTGCAACTGAGGTTAAACTACCTCACCAATTGGCTCAAAATTAATTTGCTGACGTAATGACTTGGCTAATTCATTTCTAAGTTATGCTTGTGATTTTCCGATTGTTTAAAGGGCCACGTTACCTGTTTTGTCTGCCCTTTGAGGTTCTAATGCGGCAGACGTCCGTATTTTCTGCAACGTCAGATCTTTCAAAATGAAATATTTGAATGTATTTGGCTCCATTGCTGTTGGTGTTATCCATGTTATGTAGGTGGACGTATGTATTCATTGTACTGTGAAGGGATAGGGTTGTAATTACATGACGCAACAGGCCAGAAGGAGACGGTTAAGTAAAAGACCATCTGTTTAATTCATGCTCAAAAATAGGGGGTAGCGTATCACTAGAGTCACCGCTAACTGCTGCTAATTGTAGCTGCCTTAGCAAATTAGCTTAGTTCGCTGCAGCTAGTTGTTAAGGCAGGGGGACTGGGGGACTGGGGACCAGGGGAGCGTTAGTGTTTACACTGCTAACACCGGAGCTTTGGACTGGTACGGGCTGGGGCTAGCTGGGTAGCACGCTAACATCAGTACATAACTCTGCGTCCAGTACCAGCACGCAAGAATGTCAAAACTGGACCTTATTCACATTCTGTTGATCATTTTTAGGTCATTTCTACATTTTCACTTTAAGAATAACTGAAGATTTGACAGCCCTTCAGTATTCTGTCAGGTTGCGGCACATTTTGAATCAATTAGCTTTGTGGGGTGGTTTGCTTCAACATTAGCAATTAACCATCTGTGTAAAATGAACCGTCCAACCTACATTTTCTCTCACGGTCGAGAACATGCTCATGACTTCAGGGTTTAATCACTGACCTGTTTAATGAGCAGGTGAACGTGTGTGTCGAATGTATAAATATAAATGGAAATACACTGACTCGTGATTCATAAAGGGACACAAGTACGTACATTTTGAGGGTCGTACAGGGTTTGATCTTCTGAAGCTACTTGCCATGCAGGTTCCCGTCCAAGACAGACTCAGATGTCTGCTTGTCTTGTCCTCTACTTCCTTATCTGATTTGATATTTGTACTGATTCAATTTCCCTGGCTGAGCAAAAAAAAAATAAAAGGAAAAAAAAAAAAGGACAAAACACAGACACCAAAAATAAATTAATAATAACAAGAGTCTGGATTCAGAAGCTGGAAATACCAACCGTTTATTTTCTACTTTTTTGTGACTACAGAAATGTTGAAACATTTGAACACTGAAAAAAGCTGGATGACATCATCACTTGCTTCTCAATTTTTCTTTCTTTTTTTTTTTTTTTTTTTTTTTTTTTCTTTTTTTTTTTCATTTGCTTAGCAATCACAACAGATGATATTGCACGGCACTGAGAAAGCAGTAGCAAAGCCTGGGAAACAGCAATGACAAATCAAGTCATGGAGACATGGAGTTATACATCTGAGAGCAACACCGACAGTATTGCCTCTCTGGCACACACACACACACACACACACGCACGCGCGCACTCAAACACGCACGCACCTACACACCACCCACCCATACTGAAAACCGAAGAAGCATTGTGAGTCGAGAAGGCGGTCAGAAAGGAGCAGATCAAGGTTGACAAGAGCACAAGGCTGATGAGAGCAATGAGATTTCATTTTGAAATGCAAGTGCAAGATGAACCACTACTGTAACCTACTCCTATTATGTCTAATGACGACAAATATGCTCGTTTATCAAAAACCCTTCAAGCATCTTTGTGTATGAATCGCTGGAGGACACCCCTCTGTGGGTGAGAAACTAGCTCCCCAGCGTTAGAGATCCAGATGATTGTCTTAGGCGCCGCAGTATTGTTATGAGACCTGTAGCCAAGCCACCCATCATATGGGAACTCCTTGTGGACAAAAATTAAATTAGCAGACAACGTGAACAACGGGGAGAAAATAGATCCACGCTTGCATCATCCATTCCCTCATTAACACAGGACTCAGTGACAGTCACAGTCCATTCTGTGACATGCTGACGTGACCTGTCATGGACATTTTTGGTGATGACCTTCAGCCCTCGGAGATACTGTGTCGTCTGCATGACAGAGAGGAAGCGGCACCAGCAGTTAGGAGAAGGAGTCAGACACACACACACACACACACACACACACACACACACACACCACTTCCATCACAATGGACGAACGCACCGTAATTAAATACATGCAA
>OMLP01032157.1:4627-14699 GCA_900302685.1 Spondyliosoma cantharus | reverse complement strand
GTACATATACCCAACTTTCAAGTTTGACTCGTTTCTGTACTGTGACGGGTTTTCAGGTGTGATTTATCATTCACATGCTGTTCTGCATTACATTTTATTCCTAAAAAAAAAAAAAACAACAACCTGGCTTTATCCAATTTTCAGATTTCCGTTCTGGAAAGTTGCACAAAAATCTGCAAGTTAAATAAGATTTAATTTTCATTTGCACATTCAGGAAACTTGTGATACAAAAAAAATGATTTTATTAATGCAAACACACCACTGGGGAAGTTTCATGGTAAATATAGAAAAGTAAGCATGCACATTAAATGATAAACTGGGAGTAAACGTGTGACTGACGGGTGCTCGCATCACCTCTAAATGTTAGAAATAGACTACAATACGACAGACCTGTTTGTTTTCAGGAGAGGTGTATGACATGATGTTGTGCTCATGTAAAATAATAGTATAGTTTAGTATAGTATGCACTTTAAACACATAAACGTGTGACAATCAGCTGTAAAAGGAAGACGCGAAAGACTTTTGTCATTCAAGAGATTCGAGCTCCTGTCTCTGATCAGTGTTTGAGGCTCAAATGTCTGAAACATAACTCAGTTTTTGTCAGGTGGTTTCGCAGCCTGCCGACAGTACGCCGCACATATTTTAGAGTGAAATTGAATCAAGGTTTCCGTCGGAGCGACAGGGAGCTGCAGTACCGAACGAGAGCAGAGGAACGTATGAATGAGCCTCTGTGTGTCAGCAGGACGGAGGACACTGAGGTCACTGAGGTCACTGAGGTCACGTCCCGGTGCTGCTCATGGGATTCTGATGATTGACTCTGACTGTCAGACCTGTGGGCTCAGTGGCAGCGACAGTGAATGTTTTGACGACTTGCAAAATGACTTGTCAGAGAATAAATGATAAATAAATCAGAGACTTCGCTCAAGACTTGACGACTCGAACGGCTTGTTTGTTGCGTATCTTTTGATTGAGAAGAAATTTGTCTGTTTTAATTAAATTATTGACATTCAGTGAAAATAACAAAAGTCATACTTTTTGGACAGGTTTGATAAACTGGCTTAGTGACCTCATTATTAGATAAGTATTAATAACTTGTGTTTCTCTTTAGAAATGCCAGATACTGCAGGAAAGACTGCAGTGTCATTTACAGATGTCCTTTTCAGTGAGATCATCACATGTGGGGATAAAAAATGTCATGGCATCAAACATAACGCTCAGTTGAATTAATAAATACTAAATATTTTTAGTATTTCTGTCTTGGTGCTCAGTGTCAGTGCACGATGAAGACTTTTTAATAATTTTACAACAGCACTCATTAATCAGCATTTTTAGTGCATGAACATCAGTTTGAATAGATGTAAAACTACTGCATATTTATAACGAACGACTTTTTTCTGTGTGAAATTAGATTTGTTCTTAATTTGGCGCCCTCTGGTGGCAGTTCTGAAAACGACACTGTGGTAGAAACTTAGCAAAAATCAAAACATGGTATGAAAGCAGGTTTAGAGACTAATGCATACAATGAAATACCCAAAAGATGATAAAATAGCCTCACTTAATTTTTTTTACGTACTTATTCAGGCTTCTTATGCCACCAGATTACCTACAAATTGACAAACATCGAATTGCAATAAATAAATAAATCAAAAAGTTGCTTTAAACGCACAAAATAAAATGCATACAATAACTAAGAAAACTTCTGATAAAACTATTTTCCCCCCCCGAAGAAGTAAATAAAGGTGAGTTTCAAAATAAAAGCACGGTGGGACGTGAGACTCGTCTGCATTGTCACAGCGTGGGAATGTGCGCGTGATGACAATTTAGCTTAACGAGCTGCCTCGTGCTGACGTCACGCTCGTGTGTTTTGTCCGGAGAGCTCGAGACACTTCTCCTCCTCCTCCTCACCATCATCCTCCTCAGCAGCAGCAGCAGCCTCAGACCTCCACCTGTCAGCTCTACACCTGAGGTAAGACACGTTGATGTTATAACGAGTTTAGATATCAATTAAAGTCAAATCAGCATCAATTGACTTCATTTAAACTCTTTTTTTTTTTTTAAAACACTGATTGTTTTTTCTGCAGAGCTTGTTTTCCTCTCAGTTTCACCCTCCGTGCTCCTGAATAATGTATTCTGCTGTTATATCTCACAGCTACAGCTTCGATTTAAGCAGAATTAGCCTGAAATCTTGAAAAGAAACTATTAAATAAAAGCTGTTTAGCTGCTACACGTAACAGCAAAGGCGGCGTCCTGGACGGAAGCTGTTACGTGAAACCAGCAGAACAGGTGTGGCGGCATATAATGAGTACAGACAAAAGACGAGGGGACATTCTCAGCTTTCCTCTGAGATGTGTGAGGGAAAAACATACCAGAAAGCTCCTTATCTTATTTGACAAGGCGGTGAACTCTCACTTCTATACGTCTCTGTGGGGAACAATAGATAGTACATGTAGATACTTCAGGTATGTGAATGCAGCAGGCCAACACCCTCCACAGAGATGCACTGTAGAGATGATGTGGGCACTTAAACATGAAATAAATCACAGACATATACACAATAATATGAATAAAATATGTCATGTACTGAGAAACAACCCTATCAGACATGAATCCAATAGGAAAATGCAAATTATTGCATTAGAATAGGACGCCAGAGAGTATTCCCCTACATCACTGGGACAAGTGGATATTTTTTTTTTACACAAATAAAGGAATATATTCACGTAAAACATTTGCCGAATGAACAAGTCAGTCCGAATAAACAAGAATGTGTTGTTCACTAGAAGGAGCTGTTGAAACTTTATAAAACACCTTCTACAAGTCTTAAAGTTGAGCGTTTTGTAAAGGGAGTCTGGTGACTTTTTCCACTTTTTTTTCCCCCCCTACAAAGAAGTACATACTTACATAGATGATGTTTACTGGATTACTGTAATTTGGCATGTTTGCCGTCAATATGTTAATACATTGGGTGTGAATGTTGAAACAATATGTTAATACATTGGGTGTGAATGTCGAAGCAATACGTTCAAACGGCTGCTGTGAAGGAAGACACACCTCGGACACGGAGGCACTTTAAGACAGCTTTTGCGAGGAAGGAAACACCCTGACGAAGTGCATTTAATGCCGAATTTACACGAAGGCGCCAGTAATTTAAAATGTGCCGCGGCTGTTTCACAAAGTTTGTTGAGTTTCTCCTCATGACGCCACAACTCTTAAAATCACAAGATTCGTAAGGGAGTCTGGGATGTTGCTGCTACTAGTGACTCACTTGTTTGTGACTTTAGGCAACAGTTGATACATTTAAGTGAAGGCCTCACATTTCTTTTAACCCATTTATGTCGATAATGTAAATAATGGCCTCAGTGGACTTAAGTTAAAGCAGGGATGAATCGCTACAGTCTCCCATCAGTTTGAGTCAAATGATGTTTCCTTCCTCTCCTGCAGGAGACATGTCCTCCGTCTGCCTCCTCCTCCTCCTGCTGCTGCTCCCTCTGGCGTCAGCGCAGACCTATCGCTGGGGTCCCTGTCCTACACCTCAGGTGCAGCCGGGCTTCAACCTCCAGCAGGTGAACACGCTTTAAAAAAACCCCCAAAAAAAACAATCATGAGCGCTGTCGTCTGAAGCGCACAGAGCTGATGGAGCATCTCTGCCTCCGTGTGTGTGTGTGTGTGTGTGTGTTGACAGTATATCGGCCGGTGGTATGAGATCGCCAAGCTCCCCGCTTCCTTCGAGAGAGGAAAGTGCATCGAGGCCAACTACGCCGTGAGGAAAGACGGCAGCATTCAGGTGCTCAACTCTCAGTTCTAGTGAGTATTGACGGGACCTTTTCACACCTCGGATGGGAGAGAACGTCTTCGTGTGTTGTTTGTTCTGCTGATTTCACACGAGTTCACTGAATTTCAAACACGTTTCTGTCCCTCAGTAAGGACAAAGTGAGGACAGCAGAGGGGACGGCGGTGATTCGCGACCCGAGAGAAGCCGCCAAACTGGGAGTCAGCTTCTCCTATTGTGAGTTCTTCGTCCTCGTTTTATTTTATCTTTGTCGTCCTCTTCTTGTCTTCATTTATTTATTTTTTTATACTTTCCTCTCTGTGACCTTTGCTCCCAGTTACCCCCTACGGCCCGTACTGGATCCTGACCACCGACTACACCGGCCTGTCCGTCGTGTACTCCTGCACGGACGTCCTCCGCTTGTTCCACGTCGAGTTCGCCTGGATCCTCGGCCGGTCGCGCTTCCTGCCTCCCGAGACCGTGAGTTACGCCAAAGAGCTGCTGATGAACGAAGGGATCGACCTGTCCAAGATGAAGAGCACGGATCAGACGGGCTGCAAGGACGACTAGGGATCCACGGGGACTTGCGAACCGGGGCCCCCGAGGCAGGGTCGAGTTCTCAAGAGAGTGCAGTTATTGACGATATATCTAAATCTTACTGTTGCTGCCTTTAGAATTGTTTGATTAATAAGATTCAAACGCAACACTTTTGGCTCCCATGCTTCCCAAACTGAAGTTAAAGATCTTTTTCAGACTTTTTCTGTGCACACAAACGGCTTCATTCAAAAAATTTGTCGGAAATCGGTGTCTTCTCCATTCCCAAGACGATCCATCTGCTCGACAGATCGATCAGTGTGATTACTGCACATTAGTCGAGCTGCTGGTCACAATAAAAGGAAACAAAAGTGTTGCGTTCATGTTTTCCAGAATCAGAATCAGAATACTTTATTAATCCTGGGGGAAATTGTTTTAATACTTTATAAAATCACATTTGTCTCGACTGTACGACGAATGCACTTCGAATCCGTCGTTTATATACATCGTTTAATTAAAAAGTTACCTTTTTGGAATTGAACAAACTTCGTATTTGCAATCCTTGGTTTAATCCACCAGCCTCCTGTTGTAACTGACAAACACCGCTTTCATTCAGAGTGTGACAGATGCATATAAAAGGTCCAGGGAGTGAAATCTGTGTTAACGTCAGCGCTGCAGGAAGCTACGTCACTGTATTCATCCAGTTGTGTCGATTCATTTAGCACATGTTGGATTATGTAAACGAGCCCGAGAATGAGTTCTTTGTGTATTAAAGCTTTATTCATCAAGCAGCTGTTTGGTCACTCGTCGTTTATCTGGTGAGCGATGTAGCCGACTCCAAGAGATATTTTCACTTCGAGCAGCAACGTGTGGAGGTTTTGGTCCACAGTGTAAAGTGAGGGACTTGATGGACTTCTTCCAAATTTGAGACGCTTTTGCTCAAGTCTTTTCTTTTCATGCTACTGAGCATAATCTTCTCCACTCACACGGTTCACGAGGAATTATTTGACATCTTCAGTTAACAGTCACTTCAGCAATTAACATCTCTGCGCACAAGATGTATGAAGAGCTCATAAAATGTGTACCCAACAATTTGTGGGTACAAATGTGACAAATATTCACCAACAAATTAATTCTCAGTTGAGAGTAAAACAAAAAAAACAAAAAAAACAAAATCACCTGGAAATGTAAACGAAGGACTTCACTGTGTAAATACAGAATAATCTGGGCATGGCTTGGCTGAGTTTGCTTGTGTGTGTGTGTTTGCATGTGTGTGTGTGTTTGTGTGTGTGTGTGTGTGTGTGTGTGTGTGTGTGTTGGAGGCTCTTCCTCCTCTGAGCCCCTCAGACCACAGCGAACCAGCAGATGAACAGGCAGCATCTCTCTGCACGGCTTCACAAACTACCTACAGGTAAACATCTGGACGCTTTTCACTCGTCTCCACTTCATTTTGCTCTCAAATAACGAGAGACGTTGTCGTTGCGTCTCATGTTTTGAGAGTGAGACAACTTATTTCCAGATTCAGGGATCACCGTGTTAGGGAACTCGTTGACGTTTTCTTTCCCCCAGGAGGACGAGATGAAGCTGTTGGTCTCGATCGGTGTTCTCCTCGGCCTCTTCGTCTGTCGCCTCGCCGGTGAGTTTCTTTTCCTTTCTCTTTTTTTTTAAATCTGTGATTTATACCTTCATATTCTCGCGGAGGCAACAGATGACATGCTGCAAATGAAGTTTAGTCTCTACACCAAAAAAAAACGCGATGATGAAGTAATAAGAGTTCTGATGTGTGGATCATCAGAACGGCCGTGAATGAATCATGTGTGATTCTCCCAGACGTGACGCCGACGCATCTACAGCAGAGCATTTGTTTTTTAGCGACTGCGTGTGAACAAAGACGACTCTGTGCCGCGATGAATTCCTAACGCTTCAGACTCTGTGTGTGTGTGTTGTGTGTGTGTGTGTGTGTGTGTGTGTGTGTGTGAGACGGTCAGTCATAATATTTGAGGAGGGAGCAGGTTATCCTGCAGCTCTCTGGGAAAAAAAAAGCTCAGTTTTCCTCACTTGAATCCCGTCTTTGTATTTAGGAAGTCTTGGAATCTTTGGGAATGTTAATTTTTTTCTCTCTCTCTCTCCTTCACAGAGGCCAGAGTCATCCCAGAAGGAGGTACTGTGTAGAAATAACACTTCTTCTTTAAGATGCCTTCAGACTCTGAAAACTGTCACTAAACTCTGCAACAAACTCAAAACTAGCTCAGTTTATTTTGCTCTCCTGCAGCGTCGGATCCTTAAAGGAAAAGTTTAGAGATGCATTAATGTGTTTGTCGTGCACGTTGCAAGGACCAGAGTGAAAGTTACATTTCCACCACTGCTCTTCTTTTTCTATTTCATCCAGCCACTCGACACCCAGAAACTAATAAGCTTCGTCTTTAATGCAATGAAAACATTAGAGTCTCTGTTAAAAGGGCTACAAACACATAAATACAGCACAGATAAATAATCTAATGCCTCAAAGTGACGGTGAAAGTAGCTGCATCATTTAGTATGTTTTGCAATCATGGCACAAAATCTAAATAGTTTCCAAATCTGGTTAAAAAGTCATTATTTTTACATTATTCTGAATAATACTGTGACAATATCTCTGTTTTTTTGGAGGGAAACTCTTTCTGTGCACATTTTCTTGACTGACAGTATATTTTTTTCTTATTGGCAAAAATCTGAGAGACGCTTTTTTTTAAGTTGTGAAAGCAAAAAACAAAAACAGACACAAAACACTCGCATCCACGCACGTCAAGTTTTGGTGTCAGTATTTCAGGCGCTCAAAGAATTTGTGTTAAAACTGCCATCTTTCTTATAACTATTTTTTTTTTTAAGTTTGAAGAGACTTAAAGTTTCTTCCACTTAAGAAAAAATAAGCTTCAACTTTATTGAACCTGAACATGATCAGATTTAGAGAAAGCGGAACAACATCGTCATTATATATCTGATTTAAATCGTCTCCTTTGTGTCTTTTAGTGCCGTATGATGAACCACCAGCCGTCCCCTACTGGCCCTACTCCACCTCTGACTTCTGGAACTACGTCGAGTACTTCAGATCCATCGGCGCCTACAACCACATCAACGAGATGGCCCGGGCCTTCTTCGCCCACCAGCCCCTCGGAGACACCCTGGGATATGAGTCCAATCAGGGACACGAACACTGAGAGGGAGCTGTTGAGATAACCCGAGGAGATTCAAAGGAGTTACTTTTAGAGGAATTAATACAGAAATTAAATAAGGGGAAGAGAAGGTAACGCATAGCATGTATGTAACAGTTTGTAGCGTACATATAGAATAAGCCTACTTATGTAAAGTATGTAGCTCTTTGTAGGATTGTATTATATCTTCATGCAGTGTGGCATAAATAAAACATTTTACAAATATGTTGTGTCTGCAAAATTATTTAATTTTCCTCCCTGTTTACTCAAATTCTTCTTAAATTTTCTGAAATTAAACTCCAAAGATTGAGTTAAAACTCTAAATTACAGTGTGATTGAAGTGTAAATGGGTCTTGTTCCTCAAAATGAACCACTATTATTAGTCTCACTGTGTCACTAGTGTCTGGCAGTTATATATTTTGTGAAGATTTTTCCAAAATATGTATTTGTTGTAAGTTGTTTTGTTGCGAATATATTTTGCTGAACAGAAGCAGACTTTTAAGTTTGCTTACTTGTAGTGGAGTTATTTTAACTTTTACTTTTACTTGTAAAATATCCTAGTATTTCTTCCACCACTGATATGGTAAAATATGCATAGATTTCTATGGTTTATGTTCCTAGAACTAATTTTCATAACTAGAAAAAAAACCTAGAAAACTGCTTCTTGTCATACACTTTTATTTAAATGTCTTCTTTTACTTTTATTTTGTATTTATTCATTGCATTCATAATTTCTTTCTTCATCTTTATTTTTTGATCATAAATGTTTATTTCATTTCTTTCTTTCATTCTTTTATTTAATTTTATTTTAACGGCCAGAGCGGACCCATCGCGACAAGCTGGTACCCACCCGAGCAGAATTGAGTGTTGCACACTGTTGTTTTGTTTACGTGCCCTGAGAAGCTAGCATAGCAAGCTACTAACAAACAACACATTTCAACTACTGAACTGCTGCTGAAGTGAAACATAATGAAACCCGCGGTGGATGAGATGTTTCCTGAAGGAGCTGGACCGTATGTGGATCTGGAAGAGGTGAGTTTAAAGATTTAAACAGTAAACGGCGACGCAATCGGTCAAAAACAGGCTAATGCTAACGATAGATAGCCCTGTTAGAGTTTTAATGCTAGCTAGAAAATAATAGTTCTCTGGCAGAAAGCACCTGCAGCCGTTTACGTGACAGTTAGCGAAGTTATTAAACAACATTATTACAACAACGTTGGTAAGTTCATGTTTATTGTAATCGGTGTTATAATAAATTACCCAGAAGTCAAACTAGAGTAAAAGTAAAGATATCGCTTTAAAATATTACTTTGGTAGAAGTGAGTGTCACACATATGATACTAAAATGATCTGATATTAAATGTACTTGGATATTAAAAGTACAAATAAATGATACATATATTTACACGTATGTATATCCTGTATGGATTAACGGATCATCAGGATCAGTGTTCTTTGTATATGATTGATGATGTAATAAATTCATATTCAAATGTTGTACTTTGGCTCTGATGCAGCAGGTAATCTGCAAAGTAACTTGTTACTAAAGTCATCAAACAAATGTAGTGGAGTAAAAAGATCAATGTGTCCCTCCAAGATGTAGTGGAAGTGTAAAGAAGAAGAAAATGGAATTACTCAAGTACAAATAATTGTACTTAAACACAGAACTTTGTTACAGCACATCCCTAAATATGTGATTTTAAAACACACATTCAGTTCATCACATCTTCCGTCAAAGTCTGTTTCTTTTGCCTCAACATCGATATTGTGACAGCAGTGGAGACACGACTGTTGGTCCTTTCTCTGAATGTCAACAGTGAGTTTTTAATAAAATCATCAGTAATGTGGATATAATGACTGAGTTGGTAAGGCCACTTTAATTCGGCCTTTAAAACCAAGAAAAGACAACACTAATGCCATATTACAATGTCCAAACTCTCTATGATTATAAACTGTATAGTCTGATGTCTTACATTTGGTGTAATTCAAGTGTGTGCGTGTGTGATTTGCTGCCGTAAACTGGTTGTACTTCTGTGCGTTAACAGGCAGGAGGCAGCAGCGGCCTGCTAATGGACCTGGCAGCCAATGAGAAAGCAGTGCACTCCGATTTCTTTAACGGTAAACCACAGTTTTATCTGCGTTCATCTGCTAATCTGTACCACTGAAGTAATTTGTCATTTTAAAATAGTAGCCGAGTGTGTCAGCAGGACGGGGTGTAACTAGAGGGAAGCTTCCACAGTTGAACAGAAATGTGGCAGCACTCTTGTTTTATGTAACACTTTCTATCCAGTGTGAAAACCAGAGATTAAAGTGATCAGAACCACATGGCGTGACAAACACAAAACATCATTTGTTTCCTCATTAGCCACGTTCGTCAGTAGACTGTGGCACTCCCAAGCCACATTAAGATTCAAAGAAAAATATACATGGCACATGGCACAAATACATTGATAACGGAATAATTAAACTGAAATATACTTCTTTTACCGCCTCTGAACAAAATGAAATTGAGGGGAAATGGAGGGATATCAAGGGGTTCAGTTAAGAAAACAACAAAAGAAACCTGCAGATGCCAGAG
>OMLP01032133.1:0-19873 GCA_900302685.1 Spondyliosoma cantharus | reverse complement strand
TCTGTGTCCTCCATGTAGAGACGCTGTGTCCTCCATGTAGAGACGCTGTGTCCTCCATGTAGAGATGACTGTGTCCTCTATGTAGAGCTGCTGTGTCCTCCATGTAGAGCTGCTGTGTCCTCCATGTAGAGCTGCTGTGTCCTCCATGTAGAGATGCTGTGTCCTCCATGTAGAGATGCTGTGTCCTCCATGTAGAGACTCTTGTGTCCTCCATGTAGAGATGTTGTGTCCTCCATGTAGAGCTGCTGTGTCCTCCATGTAGAGCTGCTGTGTCCTCCATGTAGAGACTCTTGTGTCCTCCATGTAGAGATGCTGTGTCCTCTATGTAGAGCTGCTGTGTCCTCCATGTAGAGCTGCTGTGTCCTCCATGTAGAGATGCTGTGTCCTCCATGTAGAGATGCTGTGTCCTCCATGTAGAGACGCTGTGTCCTCCATGTAGAGATGCTGTGTCCTCCATGTAGAGCTGCTGTGTCCTCCATGTAGAGATTCTGTGTCCTCCATGTAGAGATGCTGTGTGTCCTCCATGTAGAGCTGCTGTGTCCTCCATGTAGAGCTGCTGTGTCCTCCATGTAGAGACTCTGTGTCCTCCATGTAGAGATGCTGTGTCCTCCATGTAGAGATGCTGTGTCCTCCATGTAGAGATGCTGTGTCCTCCATGTAGAGATGCTGTGTCCTCCATGTAGAGACTGCTGTGTCCTCCATGTAGAGACTCTGTGTCCTCCATGTAGAGATGCTGTGTCCTCTATGTACAGACACTGTCTTCCAGGTATGGGGACAGTATTTGTCTCTCTTTGTTATGAGTGAATGTATTTTTCTCTGAATAAGGTCCCACAGTGGTCCACTAGGTGGGGCAGGGCTTTGCCTCTCTTTTGATCTCTGTTCAGCTCACAGATGTTGATTGATCACCCTGGAGACCGATAAGAAACAGGATATATTAATATATTTAAAGTTGTTTGAGAGGCAATAATAAATTCAGGACTTGTTATTGCCATTGACACGAATATTTGAATATTCATCAGCACAGAGACAATAAATGTCCAACATCATCAAACTGAATAGCTGAATATATGGAGCTCATCAGAAACAAACGTATTTATTGTCTCTATACAATAACTGTTGTTTGACTGAACATCTGATGGATTTAAATGTTTAAATGTCTGATGTTGGATGTACTTCAAATGTCTCAGACATGAATGAACACAGTTTACTGCTGCAGCATACAAAGTATACTTTCTATTGGAGGGTCAAACCTTTAACCTCGATCTGTTTGACACTCTGAGGAGGATTTTTTTTAAGGTCTAACCGAGCTGTGACAATAAAGGTTTTTAATAGTTTAAAATTGAGTTGTTTGTCTCCATGTTGACTCCTGACAGATAACAGATGTGTAAAAGTAAAACGCAAAAGACGGTTTAAACATGAATATTTTAATTTAGAATAATAATAATACATTTATTTTATATAGCACTTTTCAGGTACACAAAGACACTTTACAGGTTAAAACAGAAATATAAAAAACAACACTAAAAATATAAAGAAAGAGACAAGTTACACATTAAAAAAACGATTTTAAAAAGGTGAGTTTTGGTGAGTGTTTTGAAAGTATTGAGTTCTGTACAGTCTCTGATGTCTTTGGGGATGGTGTTCCAGAGGGAGGGGGCAGCAACTGAGAAACTGTAGCCCCATTCACACAGAGAAGACGCATTAATGCCACAGTGGCCAATCGCCAATTCTCCAGCATTGGTGATTCACACAGAGCGAAGCATCTCCGCCTTAAAGACGAACCATTGTGAATTCACACAGAAAGCCGGCGCTGCGGCTTCCAAAGAGGCGTGACGGTGACGTCATGATGGTGACGTCTGTGTGTTTTCAAGGTGTTTCCCAGGTGTCCTCCTGTCAATATAAACCTGCTGACAGTTTATCATCATATGGATGATGTTATAATGTGCAGTGATTGAGATCCTGACCCACCAAACATCCTGGAAAGTGACAAAGTTACATTTTTCAATCTAAATTACATAATTAAATAATCGGCATCAGTAAACTGGACGCTGTCTGACTGACTCGCGGGACGGAGGCTGTTTTCTGGGGGAAAGTTCACTGATGTCTATTTTCATCACAAACACTCGGTGAGTTTTTTGCCGGTGATAGACGCTGTTTTTTGGGCAGACAGGAGGACAGGAGGACAGACACTTTTTCACGTATATCTGCAGTATTGTTTTCCTCATAAGCTGCCAAAGACAGTTACAGTTACTACGTTACTGTTGTTTGGTTCTGTAATGTTGCTTTGTGGGAAATTTCTCTTTATTTAGTTGAGTGAAGGACCTGTGTAGTTATCACACAAAAGGACCGACAAGCCGTCGATACACGCAGCCGTCTTATCCATTCACACTGGTTTGGTTCGCCAATACTGCTCCTCTGATACTACCTCCAGAGGCGGATCAGCGCCGGAGTGAAATTTTGCCCATCGCATCCAAATGGTAGTGTGAAGGGGGCTACAATCTCTATAAAAGTTCTTAAACATGGTGTCAAGAGGATAAATAAAGCAGAACCGCTGACTCTGCTGTAATTTCCCTCGTTAATGAGGCTGTTAGCAGTTCTGAAACTGATCTCAGGTCTGTGATTTGGTTCAGGTTTGAGATCCCAGAACCAAGGCCGAGCGAGGCGGACCAGATGGAGGGAGGAGAGCAGCCACTCAGTGCCGAACTCAAACGCTTCCGCAAAGAGTTTGTTCAGCCGGTCCAGCTCAGGTAGAGACTGCTGCCCCCTGCTGGAGGCTCACACACACTGAATCAGGTTCAGATGAGTCACATGACCTGCAGCAATCTGGAAACATTATTATTATTGTTTTATTACTTTTATTTTACCAGGAAGTTCATTCAGATACACACATACATGTACACACACATATACACACATACATATACATATATATATATATTAGATTCAAACACGGTGGTCTCTCAAGAAGAAGTTAGTCCGCCAGTTAGCTACCTGGATATAACTCCAGTTCTATGAGTACATGCTCTGCTCTCTAACAGGCTTCACACCTCCAACCCTCAGCTGCAGGTCTGCAGCTGAATTCCAATTCAAAATGTCCTCCATGTTTTTATCATGTCAGTTTCATTTTGACGTCAATTTTCAGGTTTTTTTGCAACAGAACAGAAAGTTTTATTTCACATCATCGCAGTTTACAAACAGAAGAGCCAGTGTGACTGATGACGTCTGTGTGATGTAACAACGATGTCAACCTTCAGACGACGTTGATCATGTGACCTGTGATAACTCCTCCTCCTGCAGAGTGCTGAATGTGTGTCGTCACTGGGTGGAGCATCACTTCTACGACTTTGAGAGAGACGCTCACCTGCTGAGACGACTGGAGGAGTTTATTGCCTCCGTCAGAGGTACACACCTGTCAGAACACCTATGCTGATAACATCTGGTCTCTTGTCCAACATCTATAATTCTGCAGCAGATGTGTGTGTCAGTAATGAATCGTTCAAATGTGCTGTATGTTTGATCGATCCTGGATCAGAAATCATTCAGATCTGACTGTGGATCAGCTGATTAATGATGTCACATGCTGCAGGTAAGGCGATGAGGAAGTGGGTGGAGTCCATCACAAAGATCATCCAGAGGAAGAAGCAGGTTCAGGTGAGCGTGCCCAGTCACAGCATCACCTTCCAGAACTCTCCTCCTCCGATCGAGTGGCACATCTGTAAGCCAGGAAACACTGAACAGTTCGACCTGATGATGCTGCACCCCATCGAGATCGGCCGCCAGCTCACCCTGCTCGAGTCCGACTTCTACAGGTAAAAAGAGGTCACACCTGTCTCTCACCTGTCTCTGACCTGTATCACATCTACATCACACCTGTGTGTCTCCTGCAGGGCGGTGCAGCCATCAGAGCTGGTCGGCAGCGTCTGGACCAAAGAGGACAAAGAGATTCACTCCCCCAACCTGCTGAGGATGATCCGACACACCACCAACCTCACCCTGTGGTTCGAAAAGTAAGACCTCACTCTGACATCATGCTGATCTGACATCACGCTGACATCACGCTGACACTACACTGTGCGTGTGTGCAGGTGTATTGTAGAAACGGAGAACCTGGAGGAACGAGTCGCTGTGGTGTCGAGGATCATCGAGATCCTGCAGGTATTTCAGGAGCTCAACAACTTTAATGGAGTTCTGGAGGTCGTCAGCGCCATGAACTCGTCTCCAGTCTACAGATTGGACCACACATTCGAGGTAACCATGACAACACTGATGACGTCTGCTTCTGAGAGATCAGCAGCTCTGAAACTGACACAACATGTAACACAGACACACACACAGACACACACAGGTTGTCTGATGAATCAACATGTTGACCAGCCGTCATTAACACTCTGCAGTAAATAACTTGATGTTAATGACCGCAGCTGATTGGCTTTCAGATGAGTCAAGGCTGTGTCAGTGTGTGAACCAACCCGTCTCAGCTCCACTCAGGCCAGCTGATGATGTCACTAACTTGCTGGTTTTAGAAGGTAATGCAGTAGTGAAGTCAGCCGGTCAGGTCAGTTACAAAGTCAGTTCTGGATGAGGAGATTGAAAACACTAGAGGTGTGAATCTTCAACGGCCTCACGATTCGATTCCATTAAGATTCAGATGTCAACGAAAAACTCATCTCGATGCCTCTCAGTGATCTCTATCACTGCACACGGCGACTTCACATCATTTGAATTCCCCTTTTATTCAGAAAGTCCTTCCAACAATCAGACTACAGCAGTCTACAAAATAAAAGCTGCATCTTTTCAACACATAAACTGTACAGAAACAAAACACTGATCCATCTGCAGCGTCTGACACGTTTGTTGTTGTCTACAATAATATAGTTTTCACATGGCAGCTTTAAGATAAATCTTCTGTGGACTCTGCTGCTCACCTCTCAGAGTTGGATGGGAAGTATCTCCGTCTCCTGGATCCACTCACTTTACATATAATTTGTATCAGACTCTTTGTTGTAATGTAATGTAACTTGTAAACTGTGATTTGTTGTTCTTTTCTGTACACGCAACATCTATTGCATGTCTGTCCGTCCTGGAAGAGGGATCCCTCCTCTGTGGCTCTTCCTGAGGTTTCTTTCATTGTTTTTTTTACCCTGTTAAAAGGGTCTTTTTTTAAATCAACATGGCAAGTTTTTCCTCACTCGAGTCGAGGGTCTAAGGACAGAGGATGTCGTTCACTGTACAGATTGTAAAGCCCATTGAGGCGATGTGATAGTGATTTTGGGCTATATAAATACAATTGATTTGATTTGGTTTAAGTAGGGATGTGCATCTTCAACACTGAGGCGATACGATACGCATCTCGATACACTGCCAACGATACGATACATTAAAGATTCATATGAAACAACCACCGATAAGATACGACGCGATTCTCCTACCTACTGCGATACAGTGCGATATGATGCAATATGATATGATACGATGCAGAAGAATATTGTACAATGGAATACAAAGTGGTGCAGATAGTTAATGTTCGTTCTTCATTTCTACAGTGTGCTTCACACTTTTAACAGGGACAATTCCCTAAACTCTAAGCAGTGGTGCAGTTACAAGCTGCTGAATGAATGCAGCAGTTGTACAGATTGCTGTACAGGTAAACAGATTACTCTCCATTTCTACAGTTTGCTTCACACTGCAGGTGGGACAACTCAGCCCTAAACAGAAACAGTGCTGCTCTTCCTGAGCAATTAAGATAAATAAAACATTTTCACACAGGTACACATTACAACTTCCTGCAAAAGCTCTCAGTTACACTGTAGGGCTGGATGTCTTTGCATCTGCAAACAAAGTTGGGATAAGGCTACTTTGCTCACCAATCATTGTGTTAGCAGCAGCACCCCCGCTGGTGCTGACCACTGGAGTCAAAGGGGACCTCTCTGTCACATTAACGCCATGTCATGCTTCAGGTGAGAGCTTAGATTGGTTGTATTCCCTGTGTGTTGGGGGGGGGTTAGGCGGCACATTTTACAGGTGGCATTAGTTTTCTCAAGCTGACCATCTCTTTGATAAAAGCCCAAGTGTCTCCAAACACCAGACTTATAAGTGACCAGCGAGTGTATCTCTTTGTCATCCATGCTTACTTTCTCTCTGACCGCCTCTGATTTTGAGCCTGCTGTTTGGTGCTCTGCTCACCCGTCTCCAACTCGTGCGAGACAGCCAGATCTCAGCTGATTAGTAGAATTCACTGAAACAGTTATTAATGTGGCTGCAGACGTTAGCTTCAGGTGGAAATGGCCGACGCGATCAGTGATTCTTGTTAGGCAGAAGTCTCGTCTAGTTCCTGCTTCACAGCAAGTTCATAAAACCGACATGTGCCCCGAGATGTTTGTTTAAAAAATACTCAACATGAGCTGCAGACTCTCGATTATGATCGAGTCTGATTAACGAGACATTTCCAGATCCTCTACAAAAAACAAACCTTATCGTTTAAATCTCTGCTGCTCGCTCAACCACACTCTGGTTCATAGTGCACACACCTTTTGTTTTCATCAGTACTAGAAATGCACCTGCAGCAGGTAACTCCGTTGTAAAACACTGTCAGTTAGAACAAAGTGCAGAGACTCGTCACTGTAGTTTCAGATCCAAATCATTGATCACATTTTTGTCCCGTCTTTTAATCATTGACTAAAATGTTTTCAGCAAACAGAAAACGTTGTCAAACTCCATAAAAATAATTTGAATTGGTTTAATTTTGTTTTCTGTTTGCAGCAAATTCCGAGTCGTCAGAGAAAAATCCTGGAGGAAGCTCACGAGCTGAGTGAAGATCACTACAAGAAGTATTTAGCTAAACTGCGCTCCATCAACCCCCCCTGTGTACCGTTCTTTGGTACGCTCTGACACACTCACGGTCTGTAAAGGGTTAAACATGAAGGGTCAAAGGTTAATCAGTCTGTCTGTGTGTCTGTCAGGAATCTACCTGACCAACATCTTGAAGACGGAGGAGGGTAACCCTGACTTCCTGCGGCGACACGGCAAAGACCTGATCAACTTCAGCAAGAGGAGGAAAGTGGCAGAAATCACAGGAGAGATCCAGCAGTACCAGAACCAACCGTACTGTCTGAGGGTGGAGAACGACATCAGGGTTAGTGTGGCCATGAGGTCACTTCCTGTTGACAGGTGTGTGTGTGTGTGGTGTCACAGGTGTGACATGTTCTCTGTGTTTCTGGAGCAGAAGTTCTTTGAGAACCTGAACCCGATGGAGGACATGTCCGAGAAAGACTTCGCCGACCATCTTTTCAACAAATCTCTGGAGATTGAACCTCGAAACGCCCGATCGTTGCCTCGATTTGTAAGTGTCGCCATGGTAACACAAACACACTAAGATGTGACTTTATGAACGAATTAAATACTGTTGGACTTAATCTTGCATGATGAATTTAGTTGTTTTGTTTCAGTGAGACTTAAATTAAACTTGTTCAGACATTTAACAGTTTCACTTATATGACGAGTTCTTCAGTGAACCGTCATCACAGTTTAAAACCGCTGATCAACATCTTAACTTGTAGTTACTGAATGATTCCTCTGTGGAGAACAACAGAGTGAACTCCTGGTTAGAGGACTGTGATTTAATGTGAAAGTGAACAGTTGAATTGGTGAGCGTGGTGTTCTGAGATAAAAAGCTTCTTCATGAGATGATCAGCTGTCGAGTTCACAGACTTCCAGCTGTAACCAAACCGCTTGATTGGCTAAACCTGATCAAGCCTTAATGGTCAAGCTGACAGAAAAGTCTCGTTACAATAATTATTCTAAGGTAATTTTGTTGCTTTTGGCACAATTGGCCTGTTTCTGTATTTTCAGTGTAAACAGAGCTGCAGCTTGAACCACGCAGGTTCAAACAAACCTAGAACAGATTTGTCTGCTTGGCCTCTTCAAGTTGTTTTAGACTCTGGGGCTCAAACTGTTCAAACAGCTGCCAGCTGTCAGTCGTGTCCTGAAGAAGAAAGTCTGAAATTAAGAAGGTGAGTTTTATTGAAGATGACATCACCATATGCCTCCTCTCTGAAGCTGAACATGCAGCCGGTTCACGGCCCGTACGTACACAGAACAGTTCTGGCAGCGAGCTGAGGAGCGAAGGGATGAAGAGAAAAAAAAAACTCTTCATATGTTGGTTTTGATTGACAGCCAACGCTATGCTAATGCTAACAGAGGGCTGACCAGACAGCTAACGACAAGCTAACACTTGCAGGCACATAACAGCCCAACACTCGGCAGCAACATCTTGTGTCCGACCAATCCGCTCCCACAAACTTTGTTCTGACCTTAACGAGGGATGAGGAGTTGGTTACCTCATAGAGAAGTGGCAGCTGTCGATCTATCAGCTGCTTCCTGTGGCATCACAACCTGAATCAAACTGGCTTCTGTTGTCTGCTGTTGTCTGACAGCAGCGCTCACTGAACACATTGCATTTCCTGCGGATAGCAAACTTCAAATTAAAGCAGCAGCAGGTAACGTTGGTTGTCACATAGTGAGCGACTGTTGGGTGGTGTCATGAGGTGGGAAATTGTAATCACCATGGCAACAACCGAGACACAAGCCTCTCCTAATGTGTGATTGGTTGCCTGAAGAAGAGCTACAGTGACGTCACAAGAGCCTTTCTAAAAAGCTGAGATATTTTCAGTTGCATTCTGGGTAAAACCTTTTGAAGAAGAATTTCTGAATAAAACTCCTCCCCCTCTTCCATCCCCTCTTCCTCCCCCTCCACCTCCTCCATCCAGGTGAAGAAGTACAACTGTACTTTGAAGTCTCCAGGAATCCGTCCGACCTCTTCAAGGCCCGGCACCATGCGACATCCAACACCGCTGCAGAACGAGCCCAGGAAGATTAGTTACAGCCGCATCCCTGACAGTGAGGCCGACGGTGGGGCCGCCTCCGCCCCCAATTCACCCCGCACCCCACTGACTCCACCCCCTGCCTCCGCCGCCTCCAGCTCCACAGATGTAGGCAGCGTGTTCGACTCGCCACAGGGTCCCAGCAGCCCCTTCCACTCCAGTAAGACCCGCCCACTGACACTTTCCTGACAGTCACAGGTCTGACACTGACCACGCCCACTGACACTAACCCCGCCCACATATATTGTCCTACCAACCACAGTTGTGACATCAACACTGCCCACTGATACTGTCCTATCAACAGGCTCGTTTGAGATTAGCTGCTCCTCGGCTGGATAGCGGACTAGACAGTGGCTGTGTCTCAGTTCAGGGTCTGCATCCTTCAGAGGAGCATTTGAAGGCCAATTACATCCCAGTGCGGTGTGAAGGCTCCTCCAGATGCTCCTTCTTCTCCCTGTTTCTGGAGGACGCACCGCTACGATCCTTCGTGGCCTCACATATCCCAAGATTCTTTGCGCGCCCGAAAAAGAAGAAAGAAAGAGAGGAAATGGCGACATCGCGTGGCGTAGATCGTCACTGTCGCGGCCTGGGCGGCAGAAAACGTGACGTAAGAGTAAAACATCTGGTGACACAACCAGGAAATGCTCCAGAGGCTCGACCGTCACATTTAACAACGGCTGACGTGTTAACAAGGTCTCTCTGAAGGACTCGCCTTCAAGACCAGGACGAGTCCTTCAGAGGATGCAGACCTGAACTGAGACACAGCGACAGACTTTGAAACAAGGGAACCAGATGTGCTAACATGCTAACATGCTAAATGATCTGTGTTTTAGGACTGCAGACTGCACCTCGTTATAAGGTCTGTGTTTAATGCAGGATACATAAAATACATCAGCAAATACTCCATGTTTAAATTAAAAGGCTGCTAACATGAGGCTAATCGTGGCGGTGACACCGAGGTCACGTGATGAAGATGTAGCTGGTTTGTCGTCAAAAGCCGTGTTCACAAAACGTGTCATAAACTCGTTCGCCACAGTTTTATTTTGTGCAATAATCCAAAATCCAAACTGAAAAAATCCCCGAAGCTTTGTCGTCGATGGAGCCAGAGCGATGCTAATTTCTGGGTAAGTCCTCACAAACACATCATCCTACACTCTGTTATTCTAACCTGCTCATGTACAGATTACAGCTCCACACTGACCCCACAGAGCTGCTGCTGCCATCTGCTGGTCAACACCGACACAGGCGAAGAGCCAGTGAGAGTCCAAGAATCAAACCGATCGATGCATCGCTGAAGACAGAAATGATCTCTGACATTTCTGTGAGTGTAAAATAACTGCAGCATCATTATGAACCAGTCGTAACGCTGCAGCATTGTGTCTTCAGTCTGTCTGTGGGAACCAGCTGACACACAGACGGGTCGATCGCCTCTAAATCCCTCTGTAGTTTAATCTGCGGCAGAAGATTTAGAAAGATTAAGGTTGAAATTGTTTCCTATAAACAGTTTCTCTCGACAGTAACGTGAGGATTACAGTCTCCACATTAAATCCTCTTATGAAACCCGCCTGTGAGACAAACATTCTCTCCTATTGGACGACCAGCTGTCCTGACAACGAGCTTTACTCTCAGGTGGCGTCCTGACTGAATGAAAGATGGCAGTGAAGCACGGCACCATCACCTCCGTCCGTCTCCACCCGGGGATTTGAAGGTAGAAACACTCACAGTTCACGTCCCTCGTCTCTCCTCGTCCCTGCTGGACTGTGTGGACGGACACAAACATCCTGTCGGAGTTTCTTCTTCTGCATCGCTCTCCACTTCTTCTTCTTCTGTAATTGACCAAATATGCCAGCTGCTGTCCGCTGCTGCAGGGAGATAGGCCTTTATTGTTTTCTTCTGAGGGATAAATCTGTCTCCTGCTCCTCGCTTAAACCACTTTAGAAGCTCTGATGTCTTCTTTATCTTCCGTAATAAAGTCAGAGAGGCCTGAGTGAGGAGGTCCACACACAGAGAGGCTGAGGAAGCACATTCTCTGTACAGAAACTGTGCAGTTAGCTTTATGTTGGTGTAAATTATCGACTCTCCAATGCAGCTTTTGTACATTTCACTGCTGTAGTGCAACCAGCCGGTCCTCATCACATTAATGAGCACACAGGTGAGCTGTGAAAGCAGCTTATTACAGCTCAGATTTCTTGTTATGTGGCGACCTCTAGTGGTCGTAGTTATCATCATGGCAGCAAAGGAGGAAGTCGGATTAAGTCGGGATGGATCTCCATCCAGGAGACGCCGTCCAGGTTCAGAGAGAAACTACAAGTCAACGTAACGTACGTGACGTGGGTACGTTCATAAGTAACAAGGTTATTTTAAGCCAAACCACGATGTTTGCAACGAACAGCCAAGATCGGGTATAAATGTCGTTTGGAGAATATCTGAACCATCTCAACCAGAATACTGTTTTTATCAACATAATGAGAAAAGAGTTGTAGAAGTAGCTGCTAATGATTTATATCTATTTCAGTGATTCAGGATATACAATCATTTTTGTATCTGTGCATTAATTTTGCCCTGCACCATGTCTGGTCAGTGATTTGATCATTTCGTGACGTTAATTATACTAGTTTTAGTCGTTTTAGTCGATGCAGACTGAATCAGGATAGCAACATACTGATCCTCAGTTTCAGATGACCTCATGTGGTCATTATATGATGATCGACTACTTTAAGTGGGTATCAGAGCCGTGCAGTGAGAAAGCCTCTTTATGTTTCATGTTTTGATCTCTGTTGTTGGTTCGTGTTTGACCTTGGCACAGGGATACAACGTGACGGGTGTCACATTCTAGATGTTCATCAAAAGATAATTATAACATTATGTGTGTGAAGCAATGAAACCATTTCAAGTATTCAGGATATATTTGACAGCGCTGGTCTGCTGGACAGAGAGAGTGTTTAACTTCTCGTCCTCAGTGGAAACTTGAAGCAGAAAGAAAAGAAGTGACATAAAGAGAGAAACACACAAACAAACTCTGAAGTAACGCGGTCTGAAAAGTTGTGAATGTGAGTTTGGAGTGAAGACACGAGACAACAGCGAGTCTTAACGTGTGCTGATGTCGTCCTGCTGACTCGCTGCTTCACTGAGTCTGACTTCTGGGTGACAGCAGCACTGCTGTGCAGCCTCGGGCCAACAACACACTTTTGTAGTTTTGTGTCTTTTAGCGATCAGCTGGCTGCAGAAAACAAAGCAGCAGCTGTGACACACACACACACACACACACACACACACACACTGAGCCCCCCCGCAGAGACACACTCTCTGTTAGCATCGAGACGTCGACCGTAAAGATAAGAGAGTTTTTATGATCCTGCAGCACACCGCCTGTAATATTTCTCCGAGGCAGCGGCTGCAGCGCGGCGATGACCTTGCTGGTTGCTGATTTCTGGCGCTCTGAACTCACTTTCTGTCCTGGACTTTGTTTTGGAACGAACCCTCGCTGCCCTGTGGTGTTCGAATGCTAAACAGAGCCTCCAGCAAACACGTTTCTGCTCCAAATGATAAAAAGCATCATTTTTCAGCCCACAGAGCAAATGCCAACGCGTCCCCGGTGTTCAGCCCGGCGACAGGTTTGTTTTAGGTCGACATGAACAAAACCAGCTGGGAGCAGCAACAAAGAGGAGGGACGACATTATTTAATGTTATTTATATAAAGTGTCCATCAAAGTGCAGCCAGCGCTCAGTCTGTGGCAGCGTAATCGCTTTAATCATTATAGACTCTGTGGGGATTACCATCCTTTCATTACTTCTGAACACGAGGTTTAAAAAGAAAATGCCACCAAAGAAAATGTCAATACAGCCGAGTGACGAGGCTTTCAGACACTTCACTGTTTTTACTATCGTCAAGATCTCAGGAGACGAAACGAACATCAGAGATCTTCAGATAAAAGTCCTGACACTTTATAATAATCATCATTAATAATCAGATCTCCTCAGATACTTTGGCTTTGATATCAGGCTGAACATTGACCCAAAGCTTTTTTCATGACCTGGGACTGAGACTCATTAGTCATTTAATCTTTAATCCATTGATTGATAGAACGAGCCAGAGTTGTTTAGTCCAAACTCCAAAACCATCAAATCATTCAAAGGACTTCGACTCCATAAATCAACTGTTCGTGTTGAGCAGCTTCATTTAGAAAAAAAATTGGTGTGACTCAAACTGCAGTCGTCTGTAGTAACTCCTCCACCTCCTGATGTGAAAGTCGGCTAATAATCATAAAATGTGAACGTGATGTGACACGTTTGGTACCTGACTTGTAAAAAATGTCCCTTCCACTGCTTTCCTGTTAGCAACATATCACCTTGCACGTTGTAAATACATTCAGTTCTGACAGACTCAAATCTTTTCTACGTTATAGACGCAGTTTACGAATTATAATAGCACAAAAATAATAAAATCTACAATGATGAATTGACTAGTTATTGGATGGTATCGTGCAGGTCGTCACAGTTTCACTGCACTTTAGATCTGGTGTCTTTTACTGGGAAATTAATGAATGCATGTCGAGTTTGCAGCAGTGGAAAGTCATTAATAGAGTGAAAGTTTGAGGTACTTTCTCTTTGCTTGTTTTCTTCCATGTTCTCATTTATACATTACTCAGTATAAGTCAGGGATGATGGGATGTGGGTTCATGTGTGTATGGAGAAGCAATAAAAGTCAAAAGAAAGATGTTGCATTATTTTTGAGGACTAGAAATATTCAGAAAACACAAAATAAGAATTCCGATTTGTCTCAAGATTCAGAAAACACGAAATCTATCCAGTAGATAACTGATGATCAAACATTAAAGAGGTGATATGTAAGAATCTGATGGGACTGCAGGTGTTTATTCCTCCAGAGCTGTCGTCACAAAACACTCTGAAACATCTTCTTTTGTTTGATCGACGGGCTCCTCGTGGCAGGAAGGACATATTGTGCATTCAAGATAAAAATGTAAGGATCTCAGCAGATACCAGCAGAATACAGAGTCATTAAGATGAGCTTCACCTCTAACAGCTGTTCACCTTTCCGTGAAGCAGACGTGCTGCTGACACGTCCGATATGAAGACAGATATTTCCTGGTGTTGCAGCAGAAGACTGCAGTCCTGCACTCGGATCTGTCCGTTGTTTCTGAAGAAAAACTCTGAATAATTGAGAATGACTGTGCAAATATTTCCATTTTTAAACAACGGTGGCACATCACAGAGCTCGGATCCTGTTGCTGTCACTTATTAACAAGCCGTCTTCTTCTTTGTTGTCCTCCCGGCCGGCACAGCGTCCCGTCTCAGATCCATTTGAAGCTGCCGTTAAAGAGACTTTCGGTCCTTAAAAATCCACTTAATGAATCTGAAAGCTCGGCGGTATTTTAGCTTTCAGCCTCACAACAGAGCAGAGGACTAAAAATAGAAAGACTTTGTTGTCGGCGCGTCGACGTGTCTCGCTTTGTTTGTTGGATTTGAGAGTGATTGCAGTGGTTTGCATCAGAGGTTCTGTTTCCGAAAAGTTCCTTTTTAAAAATCTTTTTTTAGGGCTCATCTCTGGTGTCACACGCAAACTGACATCCCCCACATCCACCTGTCAATCAGATAGCATGGGAGTGTTTTTGTTGTTGTATCTGCGATCTTGAGTTTTCCATTTTTCATTTTCGAATGATGAACGATGACGGACTGTCGCCACCTGCTGGTACGGAGAGTTAGTGTTCGTGGTGTGTTTGAGACGCAGGCGACCTGATCTCTGCTGGTTCTTTGACGTCAGTTTCGTGCGCCTGATAAAATAGTTTCGTCATCTCCAGTTTTATTTTGTAGATTATAAACGTATGTGTCTTCTTGTGCCTGTTCCCTGGTCTTCCATTATTCCTCGTGTCCTGTATGCGTTCCTGCTTGTTATCACTTCATCTGTAAATTTATCCACAGATGATGTCGTGTAAATGTTGTGGAGTCAAAGAATCAGTAAAGTAAATGTTCATGAAACTGTTGTTGTTTCAGATCAATTCGATCACACGCAGATCTCTGATGAAGACGTGGGCTGGGCCAGTCAAACCCCTTAATAACGGGACCGGAGCGTCATCATGATGGCGGGTCAGGTCCGGGCCAAGTGAGGAAAGATTAAATAAGTGAAGTGGGAAGTAAACATGACAGAAAACGTCCCTCCACGTCTCCTTCAGGCTGGAGAACACCACGCCATCCTTCACTGGAGGAAAAGAGATATTTAAAAGACGATTGGAGTATTTTTGCCTGATTACAGTTCAACATAAGTTCAGTTATATTTGGTTTCCGATGAATTCTGCTTCCAGTTTCTCCTCGAATAACTTTCAGAGCGTGAAGGAAAATATTTGGAAAAGGAACAAGCTTGTGATTTTTTTTAAGATGACTCCATAAATTTAGACCGAAAAAACCAAAATTAGTCTGACTGCGCTGCATTTATGTGGAGGCAACCTGCAATCATCTACACACATGCACGCATGCACGCACACACACACACGCACACGCACACACACACGCACACACACACACTCCTGCCGTTCATAAGTCACAGTGTAATTCTGGCCTCCCGGCTGGCTGCTGCAGATGAATGTTTCTACCCGGAGAGTAAACAAGATTGTGAATCTGTGTTAATATTATCCAGCTGGGTGAAACTGAAACCAATCATTTCTTTTTTTTTCTTTTCTCTTCCACACCAATCCCGTCTCATCACACTGTGGAGGGAAGTGGCGCTGCTGCTAAATGGATGTTTTAAGAGGAATGGAAGAAATTTAAAAAACACGACTGTGTGATTGTGTAGTCACGACAGCAGCTCTGTGAGTCTGCTCGCAGCCGGCCGGAAACATATTTAGAAAAACAAATGTGGACACGTCACGCTGAGGCTGGATTTATTCTTTTATTGTTCATATTTTCAAACAATACGTTTCCCTTAAGAACCTGTACCACACACCACCGGCTGCTGCACTTTATTCTACCAACTCTGTTCTCATCACACAGCTTGGAATAAATGTTCAACAATAAGATGGAAAAAACTGAACCATCAACAATATCTGTCCCTCTCTGTGAAAGGGGAATTAAAGCTCTGGTTGGTAAGTTATACCTGAAGCATACAGTATTGGTGGCTGTCGCAGGCCTTGAACAAGCCAATCATATCATCTAATTCAACGCGTATTAAACAATTAAACGAAAGATGATGTCGTTGTCTACCTACAAACCTGCCTGTGTTCTGGCGGATGCAAGCTTGTCACACAAAGAATGTCAGAGGAAGTGCAGTCAACAGTTGCAGTTTCCCCAATGCTAACATGCTAGCTTCTAATACAACGGTTGTTTACATTCTTCATGATAATGTGAGATGTCTTCTGACATGCGACGGAGACATGAGGTATCCTGGCTGGATATGGTTGGTGATGCTAATTGCCGCTAACTCAGTAGCACAAAGCACACAACCCCTGAGCTGAAGAACAGAGGTTTAGCGGCTAATGTTAGCATAAAGCACACACCCACAGCTGTAAGGAGAGTGTCGTCTCTGGGACTCTTTTTGGACTGAGGTGATTGGCTTAGATTTTTGGGGTCCAGGCATCATTAACATATCTGCATGGGTTGCCATGGTAACGATGTGGGTGTCGGTAACTACGCACATTGATGACACGGCTTTCCAGCAAAGAAGAAAGATGGATCATCTCGCTCTACAAAACAATCGCTCGTCAAGTCGTGGAGATGTTTGTTTCAATGTGACTCTGTCAGAATCTGTTTTTTTCTTGCAAACCACTCCAGTCGCAGCTTTAATGAACTTCTGTCTCTCTGGATTCGGACTCTGTGCGACACTAAGGTCGATTTGAAACCCGATACGAGCAGCCAGAGAGTTCGAACTGAGACACGTGTGCATTTAGTTTGGATTCGATTTGCAAAAATTGCATTTCTTGTGTTTTTTTTCGTCCAGACTCGGTCCTGCAGTCTGAACACAGCTTTGGACATCAGGAGTGTGATTGGTTCAGATGGGAATAGCAGGGTAAGCCAATCAGAAGCAGAGTTTGGCAGGTGATACCAAGAGAAGCAGGTTGAACCATAATAACACCTGATTACCACTTTATTACTTTCCCTGACTCAACAGTACCTGACTTCACTCTGAGGTCTTATCGGTTAAATGCAGAAGAATAATTTCCTTTGTGATTAAAATATTTACAGACGTCGCTGCTTCTGTTCTCCTTCGATGCAGGTTGAAGAGGAAAATGGCTGACGGGGCTAAAACTCAGCAGCCCTGCAGGACTCTCAGTCAATCGTTCTGATCAAACAATTAGTGAAAACATTTAACTGTGAGCAGCGGGCCGTCCTCGCCATCGACCCGCATTGACTTTTACTAATGTGGTTTCTGTAAGGCCGGCGGTGACAGAGCCACTTCCAAGGTCTCAGTGCTCATTATGGAAGCTTTCATTGATTGTGGTAAACAACAGACTAAAGGTAGATAATTGAGCAACGAGCCAGATGAGGCTTCACTGCTCCGTCATTAAATGAGACGTGAAAACACCTCGAGCTGTTAGAAGATAGACGGAGCAGAGTTTGTGTTGTCGCTCATATAGTTTCAACTGAAGACATTATTAATCCGCCAATCAGTGAGTTGATCTAAAACAATCCTGTTCTTCTGTATGTGACTTAATGTCAACAAAGCAAACCAGCGATGACATCAGAGCCAATACATCTTCTTTGCTGATCACATCTAGACTGAACATGTGCATCTTGAGTGACCACTTGTGATCTCACTTCCCCACTTTATATGCAAATACACAGGTCACTGGGACAAACAGACACCATGTTTTTACACTAAGAGAGAGAGAAGTGAATGTAGAACATTTGCTGAATTTACAAGAAGGAACAAATAATGAGGAATGAGTCAGACACAGAGTTTCAAAGAGTTTATAAAGTGTCTCCAACTCAACAACTCACTAAATTGAGTGTTTTTTAAAGGGAGTCTGGGGACTTTCTCCACGGGGACAAAGAAGTAGCCTATATTGTTCCTGTTTAGTGTCTTTGTAACATGTGACATGTTTAGATCAATAACATGTTTCTTCTTTCATAAATGGAGTGTAAATGGTGAAATCAGTGTAAACAGTGTGTTCAAACAGCTGATCAATGTTGGCAGGTAAGACTTTAGCACTTTAGACACAGAAGCAGACAGGCTGGTACAGACATGCTGCCACAAACTGACACTTTTTACAAGGAGACAAACAACTTCAGCTTCTGATTTAATGCTGAATTTACAACAAGGACACAATGAGTTAGAATCTGTCAGAGACAGAGTTTCATAATGTTAGAAAGTTTCTCTAAACTCAACAACTTTCAGAATTGTGCAATCTGTGAAGGGAGTCTGGTGATATTGAGGTTACGATTGGTTGATCATTTACATTTATCAATACATGAGTCACAACAGTTACAGAGGACATTTTACTGATTATAATTACATAATTTTACTCAAGTAACATTTTCACTGCAGGACTTTTGCTTGTAAGAGACTATTTATATGGTAAAGTATTAATGCTTTAACTGAAGTCTGAAGGCTCTGAGTTGTTCCTCCACCACTGACAGATGGAGGCCAGATCGGTGTACTGTCTCTTTAACTGTGGCAGATCAGATTGAGGACATGCGCACTGCGCTCCGCCCAGACTGCAAACTAAATGCGTCAACTTTAGTTTTGAGAACTTTCTTCTTCTTCCATGTGTGTTTACAGGACATGGTGAGTATCTGACTGTGTGTGTGTGTGCGTGTGTGTGTGTGTGTGCGTGTGTGGTGTGGTTCTGCAGCAGGCTGAAGTGTTTCTGCGCGTCGAGCTGGACGAAGGTTTGTTTTTTTTAAAGGAAACTGCAGGAGAAGTTTTTGTTTGAGGCTGAAACCATGAAAGGTGCTCGACGCTCGTTAAAGCAGTAAAAATGAGCGTTTTCTGAACGGAGTCTGGTGTGTTGAGTCTGTTCTGACAGTTTTCAGTTAGTGAACAGCCTGATGGTTGTCTTCTGTAACACGAGTCCTCTCAGAAATGATAACAATAATAATAACATGTAGTGTGCAAAGAAGAAACGTTCATTATTATATTAATATTAACTTGACTGCAGTCTGACTCTCCTCTAATCGTTTCCTCTGATTGTTCCACTCGGTTTTTCCTGCTTCCGTTTTTTTGGGGGGAAACGTGCATGTGCGCGCGCGTGTCCTGACCCTAAATTACACAACAGTGCGAACACAACAACACAACAGTGTGCAGTGCTGGAGGCAGTGCTCACGTCCTCAGCGTGTGTAGGAGCAGCAGCACACTCATCTTGTTTTGTTTTTTTAGCACTTTGTACTGCAAACTGCAACACTTGTTAATGATATACATGTGTTTTACATGTATACATATAATTGTATATATTACTTTTACTTGGATATTACATTATTATTTGGATTATTAGTATTTGACAGTGTTTTTCGGTCCATCATGAGCATTTGAAGTCTCACCTGAAGCTTCAGGAATGCAAGGACTGGATGGTAAAATCAAATCTTGCATTATTCTTGTGAATATCGATGTTGTGACACAATATCAACACAAAGAGACTTCTGATGAACAGACTTGAGAACAATCACGTGTTTGTGTGTCTCTGTTTAGAATAAATCAGAGGTTGAACTTGAGTTTTCTCTCTTCCTGTGTGTTAGAGTGAAGATGAATGAGGATGCGTTCGAGGTCCCGGAGAGGACGGAGTACCGCTACCTGGTGCAGGAGGAGGGCGAGGAGGAGGTGCAGTACGTGCGCCACAGACACTACATCAACCCCCTCCTGGTGCTCTCCAGGCGCTGCATCTTCCTCATCTGCCTCAGCGTGCTCGCTCTGCTCTCTCTCGCCACCTACCTGGGCTACGTGGCCCAGACGCTGCCGCCGGGCGTCGCCCAGGTGACGACTCACTGCGGCGAGTTCAGAGGAAGACACGTGAGTTCAGACTGTTAGCGTGATCAGGGCACTGACTCCA